>WBNM01043098.1:1229-13676 GCA_013399055.1 Ramphastos sulfuratus
GTTGTGCCAGGGGAGGTCTAGGCTGGATGTTAGGAGGAAGTTGTTGCCAGAGAGAGTGATTGGCATTGGAATGGGCTGCCCAGGGAGGTGGTGGAGTTGCTGTCCCTGGAGGTGTTGAAGCAAAGCCTGGATGGAGCACTTAGTACCATGGTCTGGTTGATTGGCTAGGGCTGGGTGATAGGTTGGGCTGGATGAGCTTGGAGGTCTCTTCCAACCTGTTTGATTTTATGATTCTATATATGCCATGATTACAATGTCTATACCAAGACATGGTCATTTTAGTTTTGCTGCTGAAACTGATAGAACTCATGTGCCAAGTCTGCTTTATGGGTGTCTGAAAAGGTAGGGCATTTTTTTTCCTGTAAATCATATATCTCAGAGTATCCAACAGAAACAATTCTGTGATCTTAAGGTAGAAAGAGCAAAAGATGTTTGACTGTTACACTTGTAAAAACATAAGTATAACTGGAGTTTAGGCAATGATTCAAGGAAATACTACTTCAGTTAAACAAAAACAGACCTCTGGAATAAAACATCATCCTGCTAATGTAGACAAATGTAGGCACATTTATTCCAGCTTTAGGTATATCAGAGTATTAACCTTGTGAAAAAAACAAAACAAAACAAAACCAAAAACAACAAAACCACAGAACCAGCTCTATGGTAGGAACTGTAAGCTGGGGAAGGCATTCCAGGCTCTGTTTAATACTGCACAGCTGGATGTAGCCATACCATTGATTAAAGGCTGAGCATTTTGTGAGCCCCTTCTCCAGCACATAATAGGAAGCACTGGTAGCACCAGGCACATTGGTATGTTGCAGCCAGCCCTCATCAGCCAGTGGCAGCAATGGTGCACTCATTGGCTTTCACCAGTAACATTCACTTTTAGGGGTAGTGATGATCAATCTAGGAGACTGGATCCTAGCCATACTTCGTGTTTACTTAGGGATTCCACTCAGTCAGACAAAGTACATTCAGGCCTTCCCTTCAAGCATATTTATTGTTGTTCTTGGCTTAAGTAGCAATAAAGGTTTTATTCATTAAAAGAAGAGCTGGAGAGAGAGGAGCTCATATTCAGCAACAAGCTGGAACTTGCAGAAATACTGTATCAAGAATGTGACTGTGTGAGTGGAACAATAACAGGCAGAAATCTCATTGCTCTCTACAGCTACCTGAAAGGAGGTTGTACTGAGGTGGGGATTGGTCTCTTCTCCCTAGTATTAAGTGATGCAAGAAGAGGAAATAGCTTCAAGTTGCACCAGGGGAAGTTTGGATTGGATATTAAGGAAAATACTGAAAGAGTGGCCAGGCATTAGAATAGGTTTACGAGGGAGATGGTGGGGTCACTGTCCCTGGAGGTGTTCAAGAAATATGTGTACATGACACTTTGGGATATAGTTTAATGGCCATGATGGTCTTAAGTTGATAGTTGAACTCTGGAACAGGTTAAAGCACTGAGAGTGAGCTAGCATGCCTGTTTTCCCCAATACAGAAATGAGGGAAAAGTAACACACAAAAAAACAACAAAAAAATCCAAACAAACAAACAAAAAAACCAAAACCAACCAACCACCACCAACAAAAAACAAACCTCCGGGTTGAGATAGAGTTGAGATATATAAGAGTTTACTGATTAAATGCAATAATAATAATACAATGAGCAATTACCTTAGCCTATTTGCAGAAGCAGCATAGCAGTAAGCAGAAGCAAGCAGCACTCTGTCTGCCATCACAGAGCAACACCCAAAAACCCAGAACTCAAAAGCAGCAACTGGAACAGGAAGCCTCTCATATTACAATCTGCACTTCAAGCCACATAATCATAGAATCATAGAATCAGTCAGGGTTGGAAGGGACCACAAGGATCAGCCAGTTCCAAACCCCCTGCCATGGGAGGGACACCCTACCCTAGATCAGGCTGCCCAGAGCCTCATCCAGCCTGGCCTTAAACACCTCCAGGGATGGGGTCTCAACCACCTGGGCAACCTGGGAGGTCCCTGGGCAACCCATTCCAGGCTCTCACCACTCTCATGCTGAAGAACTTCCTCCTCACCTCCAGTCTGAATCTCNAGTGTGAATAGAGGCAGTTTAAAACTCAGCCTGTAACAGATATGATGATCTAAGAGTTCTTTTCCAACCAAAACAATTACAGGATGCTATGCTCTTACTGACTTAATGTTGTCATATGGTGTGAGGAAAGGATCCAGCACTTACATAAAACAAGGAGAAGGCAAAGGACTAACTCATGAAAATAAAGGCCATTAATTCATTAATACATTTGCTTTTTGAATTTTGTTTTTTTTTTTACTTCAAATCCTGGGATAAATGTCAAAACAAATAGATTATATTGGACAGGCAGAAGTTGACATGATACAAGGAATCTTATTTCAACNGATGCTATGCTCTTACTGACTTAATGTTGTCATATGGTGTGAGGAAAGGATCCAGCACTTACATAAAACAAGGAGAAGGCAAAGGACTAACTCATGAAAATAAAGGCCATTAATTCATTAATACATTTGCTTTTTGAATTTTGTTTTTTTTTTACTTCAAATCCTGGGATAAATGTCAAAACAAATAGATTATATTGGACAGGCAGAAGTTGATATGATACAAGGAATCTTATTTCAACCTAAGAAATTATCATCTATTCCTTTAATGATTGTATTTTATGTTAACGAGTTGCATGCAGTGACACTCATCTTCCACTTGTGAGCAAAACAATAGCTACAAATGTTGCATAATATTAGTGACATTTAGGAAAAAGAAAAAAAAAAAAGAAGAAGAAAACAAACAGCATGTGAGCTCTTCATAATTAGAAAAGGCTTTGAAGGAAGTTGCTCCAGAAGGACAGGGTACCTCTATAACAGACTATCCACTTGATAAAGCCTGCAATGAAAATCAGTTAATGGCCAACCAGGCTCTGTTGGAAAAATAAAATCTATAAACTGGCATCTGGGTTCTTCATCTGCCAAGCTTGTCCCCTGAGTGGTTAAACTGTCTGGCTCCTGTGCAAGAACTGACAGGAAAAACAAACCAGAGGGGCTTATGTTTGACATCATCAGTAACACAGTAATGTCAGTTGCCTCTTCAATGGAGTATGAAGACTTCTTGACTCTCGCTGATCACCTGTGAGACTGGGAAAAATGTCTGGTCTCAACATGTGTCTGATTCTTTATCTCCCATAGTCTGAAATTGCCTTTGTAATGAAAACATTGAGACTTTGCATGCATGTCACTGACTCTTTTGTTTGGTTGGTTTTGTTTGGGTTGGGGTTTTTTTTGTTTGTTTTTGTTTTTATTTTGTTTTGTTTGTTTGTAAGAGCTACTGGTTTACTTTGTATGCCAAATACAATGGAAATTGATACCCTTCTTTATAAACTCCATGCTTCTACAGAGCTGTAACCTGAAGGCTTGAAATCTCCACATTCACATCTCAGCAGGGTCATCAAACTTCCAGGTTTCTGAAGTACTGAAGATAGATAAAAAAATCTGATTTCTTTGGAGTAGGGATTGAATTTCCTGAACCATTGTATGTAAGTAGTGACATGCTCCCATAACCTTGTCCAAAAGTTCTCCATACCGTGGTATGAACATAGAGCTTGATATTACTGTTGGAAACATCTGTACCAGAAACACTTTTGCACAAGTGGGATATTAATTTCTTAGAAAGGTAGTTTTAATAGCTTTTGTTCTAAAAGTTATAACTTCAAGGCAGAAAAAAATGGCTGTAGTGGTTCTGGGAGTCACACACCTCCCTCCACAGTGAATTGACCCAGACTAGACTCAGCCAGATGGAAGTTAAGGAATGAAGCTTTATATTCCCAGCTTAGCACAATATACAAGCAGATATTTACAATATATTACAAATCTTTACAGCTATATACAGAAATATACAAGTTATAAAGTAATACAGAAGCACAATCTCCCTCCCAGCAGTCAGAGTGCCCAGGAGGGGCTCCCAGCCACCTTTCCACCTACTTTCCATCCCTCTACCTTATCCCAGAGTTTGCCTTACATGCAAGGTGAGTTGGAAGAATCAGCAAGGGGGCTTAGAAGGAAATGATTAGTTTGGTTATGTGCAGGGTCAGGCAGCAGCAGTGAATGTGTCCAGAGCTGGAGAGACACTGCCTTATCTATGTTTGTGTTCTGGTTTTTACATGGCTCAGCAAACCTGTGAGTGAAACAGACATCAGCACTGTTTTCTTTCCACAGAAATGTCTCCAACCTGTACTGCTGCAGTTTATTATTCCTCCCCAGGTGCAGGACTCTGCACTTGTCCTTGTGGAACCTCATTTAATTCCTCTGTGCCCAGTTCTCCAATCTGTCCAGATCTCACTGGATGGCCTCACAGCCTTCAGCTGCACCAGCTCCCAGGTTGGTGTCATCAGCAGACTTGCTGAGCAGACTCTGTCTGTGCCCTCATCAATGTCACTGATGAAGATGCTGAACAGCACCAGACCCAGCACTGATCCCTGAGGGACTCCACTGGTTACAGCTCTCCAGCTGGACCTGGCACCATTGAGCACCACTCTTTGAAGTGGATATGTAAACTATTATCATTAACTATGAACTCTGAAGCAAGGACCTATTCTCAATGCTTTATGAAGGACCAGGCCCATTTATGGAACCATATAAATGCATGAGGATTGGTTGAGTTGATTTGTATTTCCCCCCCCCTTTTTTTTCTATTGGATTGATTAACTTAAATTATTTTGGTGATAAAGCATCTGAATCAGAAAAAAAAAAAAAAAGGGTAAATTAACATACTGAAATTATAGAGGGGTTTGCCTGGGGGGTTGCAGCAACAACTGTTTTACCCTTTAAAATTTATTTCTCCTCTTAGCTTATCTTATTCAAGAGTTCCAGTATTAGCATTTATATACAAAGATATTAAAATCAAGGGCTGTACTAATCTACTCTGTGAAATACCTCATTTGTTTGGCTTCAGTGCACAGGAAGCACAAGAGAGTTAACACAGGGCCCTCACATAAGTCTTACAACTTGTGACAACACAAAGCACCTCTTGGCTGTTAATACACTGTGGGGCTTTAAACCTCATGTATTTTGCAAATATGACCTGAAAACAAAATTCTGTTTCATACAGGTTTGAGCATTTCATTTATTTGAAAACTGTGAGTTTAAAATGTTGGTGGAATTAACAAATGCTAATGCTAATGAAAAGCACTTGCCCACAAGTTCTTAGAAATCACCTTTTTTTTTTTACCCCCCTGTAAAATATTTAAACCACCTTCTAGTGTCAATGCACACTTAATTAATTTTATTTAAAAGTTAAGGTGCCAGAACTTTCATTTTAAGCATGCAAAACTTCCTCCTGATTTAATGTCAAATACTTTTGTTCTGAGTCTTGGTTTTCATCAAGGGGCAATGGATTTAAACTGGCAGAGGGGAGATTGAATCTGGATGTTAGGAGGAAGTTCTTTGCAGTGAGGGTGGTGAGACACTGGCACAGGTTGCCCAGGGAGGGTGTGGCTGCTCCCTCCCTGGAGGTGTTCAAGGCCAGGTTGGACGAGGCCTTGAGTGACCTGTGCTAGTGGGAGGTGTCCCTGCCTATGGCAGGGGGTTGGAACTAGATGATCCTTGAGGTGTCCTTCCAACCTTACCATTCTATGATTCTAAGTTATTTTTGTCATAGATTGTGAAACTAGGGACATAAGGAATAGATAAACAGTCTAAATGAGCAAATTAATAGAGCCTCAGATACCTTATTTTGGATGTCTAGTTAAAAAAAAAATAAATTAGGGATTAAAAATATTAAAGGCTCTTTTAATCCAAATGCTTAAATATATAAAGGTAAAAGAAAAAAAAAGTTTAATTTTCAGATGGTTTAGTATGTGATTAAGTAAAGATCAAAAAAAAAAGTATTTATTTAATACTAGCTTATTTCATATAATTAATGATCAGGCCATGAAAAAATTTTCTGGGCTTATTCCAGGAAAAGTCTCAGCTATATATAAAAAACGTGCAGCAGTTGCACCATTCATTTTCCCCATGGTTTCTATCTCCAAAGAAGGCAGAAGAATTTATTGTCTTAGATCTGAAAGTTGCCAAGCAGACCTTCCTTTGGGAATCATCTTCATTGCTGTCATTCTTAGAAGCTCAAATTATGGGCCAACACTCCCTCGTGCTACTCATTGTTCAAATAAATCTATATAATTTTCCCCCCCTTTCTTTTCTATAATGGCAGCTGAGATCAAATTAATGAAAATTAAAAAACTCTGCAGCATCTACTGCAAACTAAAAGCCAGATCAGCAATATCATCAGTCTTCTGCAAAAAAAAATAAGCAGAATGTTGCATTGAAGTGAACAGTGCAGAAGTTTCTAGTCAAGAGAGGAAAGTGGCAAATTCTTTTATCTCTTAAATTTTGTACTAGACACTTTAAATCTCATTGTTTCTGCTAATTCTGCTATTTCAGGGTGTTTTGTTGATTGTGACTTTCAGGGTGGGTTGATAGATAAATCCAGGCTAGTTTTCTGTGACTCTCCTGGCAGCACTAGGAAGGAACCACTTCAATATCTGAAGCCACTATCCTGCCCTGCTCCCTGGTGGAGGGAGTGAAGAAAGTGTCCCCAAGAAGTCAGCTTTACCTAGTCAGATCATGCAGTAGTGGTTTATGGCTCATACATTTTGTGATGAAGGAGAAGCTGACACCTGAAGTCATCTTTAAAACAGTGCCTTTGAAAGGAAGCCATCCAGCACAACTGAAGAAAGGCTCTGTGTTCTCCCTGAGTTTATAGTGATGAAATCAGAACAAAAGCATTAAAAAGAATGAATTAGAGCAGGTGATTCAAATGAAATGCTTACTATGCTAATCCTGTCCACCACTCCTACTCGGTCTGATTGATAGTTTACTTAATCAACAGTCTTATTGAAGTGGGTTGGTTAGCCACTCAGTAAGTGCTGTTCTGTAGGAGGAAGAGTTGCAGAATCCAGCAGCTGATGACTGCAGTGCAATGCTTAATCCTCACAGCTTGCTTACTTCCTGAGCTTTCAGCTACATCCAGAGATGCACAAATATACTTTGGAAAGAATATACATTTTCTATCAACCTGATGATCTTTTCCTTGTCCTGCTATACAAATCTGCTTCTGCAGTCTGCAGAAGCTGTTCACTCAGAAAATTGCACATAATGATTAGTTAAGTTTCCTTTCTGCTTTTTCCATTTGGAAAAGCAACCAAAGAAAAAGTAGCTGAACACATTCCTTGAAGCCATTTAGACTATGAAATACATTAAGTCGTACCTCTAAACAGGCACACCTCTAAATACAGAAGCAGTTCTTACAGGTATAGATACACATTCAGAAGCAACCTTCTTGACCAGTGGATTCCTGTAAATTCTTGCCCAGTAAATTCTTCAAGGTACAAAGATATTTAACAGGTTCTTGTAGACAGCTAAGAGTAAACACATTTATTGTAAACTGAGTGCTTGCTCTCTTATCTAATGTTATCTCTAAGATGCTTATGTTATTTTCCTTGTTTGTCTTCTCACCACTGAGATGTTTGGGTATTACAATCTCAAGCACAACTCCAGGCTGGGTGGGGAATGGCTGAGAGCAACCCTGAGGAAAAGGACCTGGGAGTCTGGGGTGATGAAAAGCTCAACATGAGCCTGCNGTAAAAGCACACTTCCCATGATGATAATTGAGAAAATAAAGAGATGATGATGAATTCCATGGACAGACTTAATTGTGTTTCCTGAAAAATGTTAGCATCAACAGCATCATGTCCTACTGAGACGGACAGCAAAGAGTTTTACAAGTCATTTAGAAGATAAATGCCATTGTGTTTCCTCTAGGAAACAGCTGTACCAGCATGCCAAAGAAAAGGGCAGTCCTGATGGCTAAGGAATATTTTGAAAACTTGCATAGAAAACCAGATTTTATTTTTAAATTAATACCAAGGGCATTTACTGCAGAGGAGAAGTGTTTTTGAATAACAGAAGCTCCTATTAAGTAAATGTATGAAAAAGCTCTGAAATGTTATAACAATAATATGGATCCTTCAATACATTCTGCTCAGTGAATATGTAAGTGCCTTTGAATCATTTATGCCTACATGCCCAAAAGTGATAAATTTTGAACAAATTTAATTGAAATCACCCCTGGAGTGAGTCTGAAGGAAGGATTAAATTTAATGGTCTCACAGAGTGGTGTGCTCTAGCACTAGACTGCTAACTCTGAAGTCTATATTTTTTCCCAATGAGAGAGTCTAAACCTCAATCAGCACACAAGTGTGGGTTTAATCACATCTCAGAAATGAAAATCATTTTACTTTTCACTGTAATGAGACTTAAGGAAGATGTTCAGGGAGACAAATCACAAAGTTTAGTTTCACTCTAATGACCTGATACAATGACACATGATTTTTGCCTATATGATTTTAAAATCATAAGGTCATCAGATGGGTTGGATTGGAAAGGACCTTACAAATCTGTTTCCAACTCCCCTGCCATGGGTAGAGACATCTTCTACTAGACTAGGTTTGCTTGAGACCTCATCCAACCTGTCTTTGATCACTTTCAGTCTTCAAACTTCTACAACTTCTCTGGGCAACCTGTTCCAGCATCCTCATGGGGATGAGCTTCTTCCTGTCTAATCTAAATCAAGCTTCTTCGAGTTTGAAGCCACTACCACTCATCCTATCACTTCATGTCTTCAGAAAAGTCTATCTCCAGGTATCCTGCAAGGCCCCTTCAAATACTGGAATGCTGCTCTAAGAGCAGAGCTTAGATCTGCAGGTCTAAGAGGAGAGATTACATCTTCCTTGTTACCCTAAAAAACCTGCTCCCAGAGCCTTCTCTTCTCCAGGCTGAACAACTCCAACTCTGTCAGTCCATCTTCATAGCAAAGATGCTCAAGTCCTCTGATCGTCTTCATGACACTCCTGTAGATCTGTTCTGAAAGTTCCATGTCTTTCTTTTGTTGCAGCTCCAGATCTGGACACAGTACTCCTGGTGGGGTCTCATGAGAGCAGAGCAGAGGGGAAGAATCACCTGCCTTGACTTGCTTGGCCATGCTTTGTATGATGCAGTCCATGATTCAGTTGGATTTCTGGGCTGCAAGCACACATTGTCGTTGTGTCATCAACCAGCACTCCCAAGGTCTGCTTTCTGTCTGTTCTCCACCCAACCTGCATTTGTGTTTGGGGTTGCCCAAACAATCCCAGTCAAGATTTGCCCTCCCTCTCAAGCCTGTCAAGGTCCCTCTGGTTGACATCCCTCCCCTCCAGCATGTCAACTGGAGCACACAGAAAACTTGCTAAAGGTGCACTCAATCCCACTGTCTGTCACTGATGTTAAACTGCTCTGTTCCTAGTACCAGCCCTTGAGGAACACCACTCATTCCTTGTCTCCACTTAGATATTGAAACATTGACTGCCACTCCTCATCTATCACGTGGTCCACCCATCAAATGCATCTCTTTCCAATTTATAAAGAAGGATGTCGTAGGAGACAGTGGCAAACATTTTGCACTAGTCCAGGTAGATGCCACCAGTTACTCTTCCTTTGCCCACCATTGCTGTAACCCCATCATAGAAGGCTATCAAATTTGCTCAGGCACCCTTTGCCCCTGGTGAAACCACCAATTATCTCCTTGTTCTTCATATGCCTTTGCAGAGATTCCAGGGGGATCTGCTCCATGATATTGTTGGGCAGAGAAGTGAGACTGACTGTTCTGTAGCTCCCTATGTGTTTTCTTTTTTTCCTTATTCTTTGGAAATGGGGGTTATGCTTCCCCTTTTCCAGCTGGTGGGAACTTCACCAGTGTGCCATGAAGTTTTATATATGATGGAATGCAACTTAGCAGCTTCATTTGTCAGTTCCCTGTGGATGGATCTCATCAGATCCAATGGACTTGTGCACCTTCAGATTCTTCAGGTGGCCTTGGGCCTGATGTACACTAATAGTGGGGGACTTTTCATTTTCTCACTTCCAGCTTTTACCTTCTGTAACTTGGGTGGTGTGGTTTGAAGCCTTGACAGTGAAGTATTCATTGAGTACCTCAGCTTTCTCCTTATCCAGGGTGGCAAACCTATAGAAGCTTTTCTTGCTGCCCTTGCTGCCCCTGGCCAGATTTAATTCTATCTCTTCATTGTCTTTCCTGACCTTATCTCTGGCTAATCAGACAACTTACCTGTATTCCTTTCAGGATACCTGTTCTTGCTTCCATCCCCTTCTAGGGAAGGCAACTCTGCCAAAGAGTATCCAGGAACATCTTTTTCATCCTTGAAGGCCACCTGGCATTTTTGCCTGCTTTCCTCTTTCTTGGGACACTTCACTCCTGGGCTTAGAGGAGGTAATTTTGAAGTATTAACTAATTTTTTTTTGGCCCTTCCCCTTCCAGGGTTTTATCCTATGGCACTGTCCTTAACAGATCTCTGAAGAGGCTGAAGTCTGCTCTTTTGAAGTGCAGGGTAGTGAGCTCAATGCTCACCTTCCTTGGTGCCCTAAAGATCCTGAAGTCCACCATTTTGTGGTCACAGCAGTCTGGCATTTGAGTTCCACATTCCCTACCAGTCCCTTCCTGTTGGTGAGAACAAGCTACACCTTTTCTTGTCAGTTCTTCAGTCACTTGTAGAAGAACATTTTCAACAACTTTTAAGTGGGTTGCTGTTCTGTATCTCAGTGTGCCATGACATTACTATAAAGATCTGAATGGAGAAAAAAAAATATAGGCCATTTTTGTCATTTTATTGAACATACATTACTGGAGCACAGCCCTGTAAGGAGAGGCTGAGGGAGCTGGGGGTGTGCAGCCTGCAGAAGTGGAGGTTCAGGGCAGACCTCATTGCTCTCTACAGCTCCCTGAAGGGAGGTCATAGCCAGGTGGGGTTAGACTTTTCTCCCAGGCAACCAGCAACAGAAGGAGGGGACAGAGTCTCAAGTTTACAGTATCACAGTATAGCAAGGTTGGAAGAGACCTCAAAGATCATCAAGTCCAACCCACTACCACAGACCTCAAGACTAGACCATGGCACCAAGTTGTGCCAGAGGAGGTCTAGGCTGGATGTTAGAAGGAAGTTCTTGCCAGAGAGAGTGATTGACATTGGAATGGGCTGCCCAGGGAGGTGGTGGAGTCACTGTCCCTGGAGGTGTTGAAGCAAAGCCTGGATGGGGCACTTAGTGCCATGGTCTGGTTAATTGGCTAGGGCTGGGTGTTTGGGAAGAGCTTGGAGGTCTCTTCCAACCTGTTTGATTCTATGATTCTATGATGAATGTAAAACCACTGCACTCAGGCTTCAGGGTACTTTTTAACTGATTTTTTTGAGGAAATTGTCTGTATGCTTGAATCATCACTTTTGCAGAAAGTCAAAATCAACATGTAAACCAGAGTCATAGTCACAGGCGTATCACAGTCATATCTGGGTGCAGATAGGTTTTCAAGCATCCTTATCAGTGAAGTCTTCAAGATGTAAAGCGGCATAATCTCATTCTCTATTCCCCATTGTGCAGTCTTTTATTTCTGGCAGCAGCTTTTGATGACTTCTAGCAGCATGCTGTGGCACTACGAGAGCAGCCTATTAGAACATGGAAGAATCCAATACTGTATCAACATTTTACTGCTAGAAGAAATTATCTTCTCTTCTTGTCTTTTATTATTATTAAATATTTCTAATCTGTTGTGCTTCTGGACTTGTTCCAACGTGATGGTCTTTTAAAGCACAGCTAACAAGTAGCTGTATTCCTCTTTCTGGTGTCCAGCCTGAAACCCTGAAATCTTGTTCACAAAGGCACCATGGAAACACAGAAGAAGTTGATGCCTGTAGGAGCTGTGCTTTGACCATTTAGATAGTCTGTACTTTGAGCTCCCTATTTTATGCAACAGCTAAATACTCTGCTGAAATAGGTTGCAGTTGTGGGGAGCAGCCAAAAGTGTAATTTTTACTCTCTCATTTGCCTCTACCTCAACTTCTCTCATGTAGAATCGAAACAGCAATCCTGGTTCTTTCACAAAAGTATTGTGAATATAAATTAATTAGTCTATGCCAAATTAAGATAAATTAATTCGTGTGGTGAGGAATGCCATGGAAAATGCTCATGAGGAAAGTAATAATTTTATATTCAAGAAGGGCTTGAGTTAAAGCTGTGTGAAGAATTGATTTTTCACTTCATTGGCTGACCTGAAAAATTGTGGAAAAAATCAATTCTGGACCAACCTGAAATGATTTTCTCTCATTTTTCTCATGGGACCATAAAGATGGGAGGTAATATAAATGTTTTGACTCAGATAAAACTTTTAATTTGTCTAGAAGTGAAATATTCCATTGTCATTTCAATTATTTATGTCTTTGTAACAAATTGCAGGTAGGTGTTATTAAGGAAATTATCCCTTCATGTCTAATCATTGAACAGCTTATTTTGAAAATAGAGTAGCAAGTGTTGGAGAGTCCTTCTTTTCTTTTTTTCTTTTTTTCCTTTCCCTTTCC
>WBNM01043104.1:0-14298 GCA_013399055.1 Ramphastos sulfuratus
GTTCAATGTCCTTCCTGACAATTAATTATTAATTAACAGTACCAGGTCTTGCCAGAAGGAGTAATTACCTCAGGCATTAGAAACACAACAGTTCTAGTAACTTTATACTGTAAATGAGCAACATCTCTCTTAAGCTCTCTGTTATCTTCAAGTCTCCTTAACCAGGCACGATTGTTTTTTTCCTTGCAGTCATGAACCACCAGCACCAAATCACACCCAGCACAGCCATGTCACAGCAGAGTCGTCCTCCCCAGACACCACAGCCAGGGCTGCTGAACTTGCCCAGTGCTCTGACCACGCAGCAGCAACAGCAGCAGAAGCTGAGGCTCCAGAGAATCCAGATGGAGAGGGAGCGAATTCGGATGCGCCAGGAGGAGTTACTGCGACAGGTAACACCAAGGATACTCCTGACTTTGTTCAGGAGCCTTTAGTTCAATACCCTCAGATGTTTACCAGGTACAATTAGTAGTTCTGTTTGTGTCAAGATTAACCATGGTTTTAGGTAAGGGTAGCCAAAATGATAATGTAAATTGTATCCTGGGTCGCATCAAGAGCAGTGTGGCCAGCAGGTCAAGATTCTGTCTCTTGTGAGACCCCCATCTCGAATACTGCCTCTGGTTCTGGTGTCCCCAGCATAAGAAGGACACACAGAAGTTGGAAAGAGTTCAGAAGAGGGCCACAACAATGACCCAAGAGCTGGAGCACCTCTGCTATGAGGATAGGCTGAGGGAGCTGGGCTCGTTCAGCCTGGAGGAGAGATGACACTGAGGGGACCTTAGAGCTGCTTTCCAATACCTGAAGGGATCCTACAGGAAGGCTGCAGAGGGACTTTTCGTGAGGGTGTCTAGAGACAGGACAAGGGGAAATGGTTTGAAGCTGAGGGAGAGTAGGCTTAAGAGTGGACCTTAGGAAGTTCTTCAGTACAAAGGTGGTGAGACTCTGGAATAGGCTTCCCAGGGAGGTTGTGGATGCCTCCTCCTTGGGGGTGTGTTGAAGGCCAGGTTGGATGAGGCTGTGAGCAGCTGAGTCTAGTTCTGAGGCATCCCTGTGCCCATGGCAGTGAGGTTAGACTAGATCACCAGAATGTCAGGGGCTGGAAGGGACCTTGAAAGATCATCTAGTCCAACCCATGGATGATCTCTCAGGTCCCTTCTAACCTAAGCCATTCTGTGCTAAATAGATCATTTCATTATTTCCTAAACTAGCACTGAACAGAACCCAAATGGCTTTCTGTCAGGAGTTACAGACCTGGTGTCTTTCTTACCAGCCATAATAGCAGTGTAAGGACCAGGTTCTGTGCTGTGCCTGTTTGTGAATCTACAGCAACCATCCCTGAATGATTCTCAGTGTCACTCAGTTTGTGTAGCAGGCCACGTTCAGGCTTCCCTGAAGGTAAAGGCAGGACATAGCAAATTGTCCTTGACTCCAATCCCAACTCTGTAACTTGCACTGTTTGCCTCTGAATTAGAATAAAACAACACTCACACCTTAGATGAATCACACAGAATCACAGAACTCTAGAGGTTGGAAGGGACCTCCAGAGATCATTGAGTCCAACCTCCCTGCCAGTGCAGGATCCCCTATGATAGATCTTTCCAGAGATGGGTCTCTATGGGTGTTTTGTTTATTGTTCTGTTTATGTTTTAGCTCTTTATAATGACAACTACCTGAAGGGACATTGTGGAGAGGTGCTGGTCTCTTCTCACAGGTAATTGGAGACAGACCAAGGGCGAATGGCCTCAAGCCGAGCCTGGGGAGGTTTAGATTGGACATTAGGAAAATGTTTTTCACAGAGAGAGTGGTCAGGGACTGGAATGAGCTGCCCAGGGAGGTGGTGGAGTCACCCAGCCTGGGTGTGTTTTAAGGGTGGTTTGGATGTGGTGCTTAGGGCTATGGTTTAAGGTGACTCTTGTAGAGTAGGGTTCTAGGTTGGACTTGGTGATCCTGAGGGGCTTTTCCAGCCTGGATGTCTCTGTGATTCTGTGACTCCTGTTGTACAAAATAGATGTGTGACCTCCTTTACACTGCCCTAAGGACAGAAAGACTTCTAACAATTGTTTTTCTTCTGTTAGAAGGGAACTCCGCTGGTGATTCTGTGTTTTGCAGGGCATATCAATCAGCTTCCTTTGAGAAAATAAATAACCTATTTCTTTGAGGAGCAGGGTGAACAAAGGACATTTTAACAAGAGTAACAAGAGCATTAATGGTGTCCTCCTAATGCTGCAGTTACAGATATAAGTACCTTTAAAAATGGTAACTTTCACAGCATCACAGAATCACAGATGGGGGAAGCCTGTAAGTCAAATTTCTCTCCAGTTACACAAGTGGAACCTCAATCACCTCAGCTTGTGCAGACAGAATGGCCCAATGTAGGATTGATGTGCATGCTATCACACAGCAGGTTTTTGTGGAAGGCAGACTGACAGCAGAATGAAAATAAGATGTCTGGTGAGTAGAATCTCAAAAGTGTCAGTGGAAGTATTGGTAAAAACACTTTAAAACAACATATTTGCTTCATTCACACTTTTTTTACTCTTTTCCTTCCTTCCTCTAAGTGTATGTATAAGAACTTAAAAAATAATTCCTCAGCAAAAGTAATTAACAGAAATTCATGAAGACATTTGGAAGCTGTGCAGCACCATGTAGCTGCCTTTGAAATAAAACAAACCCAAGCCATTATTTCAATGTGCTTTTAGAGTTTCTGCAGCAGCCCTTTGCTGTCCTTGCCTGTGATTGTTCCCTGTGTGGTGGATGTATACATACAGGCTCAAAGTTGAGCAAGTGCTCAGTGGTGTTGCTGAACAGAGGTAAAAGGCAGATGCTGTTCCACTAAAGTTTCTGCAGTTTTTTACCTGCTTTCACAGAAGCACAGAAAGATTCAGGTTGGCAAAGCCCCTCAGGATCACCAAGCCCAACCCATATCCCTGCTATACAAGGTTCAACCTAAACCATATCCCTAAGCACCACATCCAAATGACTTTTAAACACATCCAAGGTCTGCAGCTCCACCACCTCCCTGGGCAGCCCTTTCCATTTCCTGACCACTCTTGCCCTGAAAATTTTTTTCCTGATGTCCAGTCTAAACTTACCCAGTGGCAGCTTGAGGCCATTCCCTCTTGTTCTATCACTAATTACCTGTGAGAAGAGCCCAGCAGCAGCCTCTCCACAGCCTCCTTTCAGGTAGCTGCAGACAGCAATGAGGTCTCCCCTCAGCCTCCTCCGTTTCACACTCACCATCCCCAGCTCCTTCAGTTGCTCCTCATCAGATTTATTCTTCAGGCCCTTCCCCAGGTCCCTTGCCCTCCTCTGCACTGGCTCCAAGGCTGAATTCAATTTTCATGGTTCTGCCTTCAGTCTGGAAACTGTACAGACCCCAACCTCTTCTGCTCATCTTCAGTTCCCATTACCTTTGATTTTTGGGAGTTAGGATATAACATATTACCTGTGTGTGCAGAGCTATGGTCCAGGTGCTGGTCTCTGACCTGAGCAGTGATCTCAAGGCTTTTACACACCTTCTCCTTTACTATCCTGAGCTCAAATCATAATAGAGATGGGTGTGGGAGGAGAGTGGGGATATCTGGTATGAGCTTAGTCATGATTGTCATCCTGCTAACAATGTGTTTAGCTATTTTTACTCTTTGTTCTTGCTTCAGGACAAGAGCAAATTAAGCTTCAAAACAGTTGTGCCATTAACACAAGGGCTGGTTTCCTTGCTCTGCTGGCCATGTTGTGCTTTGAAACTGATACATGCACCACACTCTGCAGCTGTGCTGTACTTAATCAAGCCTCCAACATATGCCCAGTACCACCCTCCACCTATGGTGTTTGTTTGAGCTCCCCATCATACAAAGCAGGGCAGTATCATTTTGCATTTGCACTTCAGTGTTTTCAGAACTCCTGTAGCTCTTAGGAACCAACATATTTCCCACCCAAGGAAAGCAAGTGTAAAATCCATCCTTCCTAAGAGAACTTTGTGAACTTCCTGTCAGTAACCTGAGTTCTCCTGAACCCTGGCAGCTGAGAGGAATGCAACAAATCCCTCTGGAGTCATCAGTGTTCAAGCAGAGTTACTGCTGCCCTGACCCTTCACTGCTGCTTTTGCTTTTCTAGTGTAATCTATCTAGGGGAAAAACGCTGAGTAAGTGTGCACACTGCTGCTAGCAGCTGCGAGGAGGTGCAGGGTTTGAGTGAGAGGGGAGGAATTCTTTTGGTGGGTCACAAACCTCCTTTCAGCCTGGCAGCAGCTGCTGCCTCCCCACAGCCATTCCTGGCTGCAGCTGCTGGGGTGGAGCAGCACACCCAGCTGGGAGGAATAGGCAGTTGTGGAAGCTCTGCTTAGGGAATTTGTCTCCTTCTTTGTCCTCTTCACTTGGTAAAGCCTCTAGAAACGCAGACTGAGGACATGCAGGAAGGGCAGCAGTTCAGAAAACCAACCTGACAGCTTCCATTTAAATGCTTCCTGGCTCAGTTCTGTCATTTTGTAAAGAGTCAATTTTCTTTGTTAGCCATTTGGTTTTGTCAGCATTCTAAAGAAAAAGGGAGAATCTGCTTGCTGCTGAAGAGCTTCCTGGAAATGGAAGTGGTTAGAGGTGATGTCAGTGTGACATGTCTGAAAAGCTCTTCTAGGAAAGATGTCCCAGAAATTACTTCTCTCTGTGCACAACTTCCATCTTGCACCTTGTTTGGAAGGGTACAAGCAGTCACAATAAGAATCACAGAATCAAGCAGGTTAGAAGAGACCTCCAAGCTCATCCAGCCCTATCCAGTCAACCAGACCATGGCACTAAGTGCCCCATCCAGGCTTGTCTTGAACACTCCGGGGATGGGGACTCCACCACCTCCCTGGGCAGCCCATTCCAATGCCAATCACTCTCTCTGGCAAGAACTTCCTCCTAACATCCAACCTAGACCTCCCCTGGCACAGCTTGAGGCTGTGTCCTCTTGTTCTGTTGCTGGTTGCCTGGGAGAAGAGCCCAACCCCCCCTGGCTACAACCTCCTTTCAGGTAGTTGTAGACAGCAATGAGGTCTGCCCTGAGCCTCCTCTTTTTCAGGTTAAACACCCCCAGCTCCCTCAGCCTCTCCTCACAGGGCTGTGCTCCAGCCTCTCACCAGCATTTCTCAGAGGTTCCTTTCTGATCCCCTGATCCTCTTCCATAAATGTGTGCTTAGAAAGATAAAGAGGTTCACAAGAGGCTGTGGAAGGAGCACTGTATGTGGATGCAGAAGATTGGTCACTGAAGATCCTTACAGGCCTGCTATGGCCTGAACAGAAAAAGCCCTGATGTGCACAGACTGGCCCAGAGCCTGGGTTATTGGTGGCACAGGCAGTATCTAGATAACTCACTTTTCACCCCAAGTGTGAGGACTGGCAGAAAAGGAATTGCAGTGACTAGCAGTGGAAACTCACTATAAAAAATGCCCTCACTCACAGAATCACAGAACTGCTGTGGTTGGAAAGGACCTTCAAGATCATCAGTTCCAACCATTATCTAATTCTGCCAGGGCCGCTGCTACATCGTATCCTTGAGCATCATATCTAGTCAGCTGTTACACCCCTCCAGGGATGGTGTCTCAGCCACTTCCCAGGGCAGCCTGTGCCAGTCTGATAATCCTTTTGGGGCAGAAGATTTTTCTAATGTCCCCTGGCATAAACTGATGCCATTTCCTCTCATCCTATCAGTTGTGTCTTTTGAGAAGAGACCAATGTCCACCTCTCCACAACCTCCTTTCAGGTAGCTGTAGAGAGCAAGGAGATCTCTCAGCCTCTTTTTCTCCAGACTAAATGCCCCCAGCTCCCTCAGCTGCTCCTCCCCAGCCCTGTTCTCTAAACCCTTCATCAGCTTCATTGCCCTTCTCTGGACCTGCTCCAGCACCTTAGTGTCCTTTTTGGAGTGGGTGGCCCAAAACTGAACCCAGGACTCAAGGCGTGGCCTCAGCAGTGCCCACTGCAGTGGGATAATCACCTCTTTTATGCTGGCCACATTATTCCTGATGCAGGCCAGCATGCTGTTGGCCTTCTTGGCCACCCAGGCACACTGCTGGCTTGCATTCAGTTGGCTGTCAGTCAACACCCCCAGGTCCCTTTCTGCCAGGCAGCTCTCTACTTGTCTTCCCCAGCTGGAGATGGCTGTTTGGCAGCTAAGCATGGAGCTCAGTTTGGTTCTGCCAAGGCTGGTTCCAGGAAGTGTGACAATGGATTTCTGGATTTGCCTGGCACATCTCTTTCTCGCTGTCTTTCTGGTATTAGCCTAACTTGTGTTGCTGCAGTTGCTTTACTTACAGATTTAAAAACTATTTTCAGTGTTTTCATGCAAGACAGTTCAAAAGCTGCTCTGCCTGTTTTGGGAGGCCTCTGCCTCTTCACAGGCTCCAGCTGATTCAGTTCTCAATGGAAATAACACCAGTAGAAGTATCACTTGAAAAATGCAAAGCCAACAAATGTAAGCTAGTGAGAATCTGCAAACTCTTCATTCTCAACCCAAAATAATGACTTCATCTAATGTAAGTTATTTTTTATCAATGAACATATGGCTAATTGGATTAGAAAGGAAGCATGGACACCAACATGAGTAATTGTTACATGAAGAGACATGAAGAAATCAATTCAAAACATAGTAAAACATCATATTGTAGCCTAAAAAAAACAAACATCCCCGTGGAGCCTTTGCACAGACCTGTGTGCCACTAGATGTCATGGATGTTCCACAGAGAGAATGCTGGAGGAGCTCTGGAAAGAGTTTTCTTTGTCTCTAACACCTAAAGGCAGTGTGCATGGGGCAGGTCATTACTACCAGGCAGAGGGTTCATTCTGAAGGTAACTGGGTCAAAGTCTTGGTTTCAGTGGTTTTCTTCTAATCTCTGAAGTACTTTGTGGTTGCAAGTGATGTCCTTCTGCTTCAGTATAGTAAATTATGTCATCTAGGAGCAACTCAGGTGTTTCAGTGCCAGGTTTTTGCTCTCTTTTGCAACAATTCAAAGGGAAAGGAATTTCACTTAAGGTAAGCTGTTAGGCACAGAATCACAGAAACATGCAGGTTGGCAAAGCCTCTCAGCATCAGCAAGTTCAACCTAGAACCCTACTCTCCAAGATTCACCTTAAACCATAGCCCTAAACACCACATCCAAACTATCCTTAAACACACCCAGGGTGGGTGACTCCACCACCTCCCTGGGCAGCTCATTCCAGTCCCTGACCACTCTCTCCATGAAAAACTTTTTCCTAATGTCCAATCTGAACTTCCTCAGTCTCAGCTTGAGGCCATTCCCCCTTGTTCTGTCTCTGATTCCCTGTGAGAAGAGCCCAGCAGCAGCCTCTCCACAATGTCCCTTCAGGTAATTGTAGACAGCAATGTACATGGAGGTTAAATCTGAGTCTGTAGGTTTTAGATAGAATGACAGAATCACAGAACATTGAGAGGTTGGAAGGTTGTAGAGGAGCAGTTCCTCTGCAGGCAGTTGTGCTTCTTCAAGGTTCGGCTTTCCTCTGGCTGCCAGTGTGACTAGAGGCTGCCAGTGTGACAGCTCTGCCAGTAAAGTCACTTACAGGAGCATTTGCTGATCTGCACCACCCTGCCAAGCAGCCTTTCTGGTTCAGGGTAAAGCTGGTGAGAAAGTCCTCAAACACCCTTCAATGCTGGCTGAGTTGTGGGGCTGGCTTCCAGCTGTGGTAGTGACCGAAAGGCTGTAAGCCAGCACAGGTGGGTACAAAGACGTCTGTCCACATGTCTCCAGTACCTGAAGGGGGCCTACAGGAAGGCTGGGGAGGGACTATTTAATAGGTCTTGCAATGACAGGACAAGGGGCAGTGGGTTTAAACTGGCAGAGGGGAGATTTAGACTGGATGTCAGGAGGAAGTTGTTTGTAGTGAGGGTGGTGAGACACTGGCACAGGTTGCCCAGGGAGGTTGTGGCTGCTCCCTCCCTGGAGGTGTTCAAGGCCAGGTCGCAGGAGGCCTTGAGTGACCTGTACTAGTGGGAGGTGTCCCTGCCTATGGCAGGGGGCTGGAACTAGATGATCTTTGAGGTCCCTTTCAACCTTACCATTCTATGATTCTATAATTCTATGATGATTTTCTTCACATCTGTGTAAAGAAAGTCATCAGGAACATTGAGGCTTTACTTTCCTAACTATGATGTGTATATCTGACACCTTTGCTTGTTGCAAGACTGCAGCACTTCTGAGCTGTTGGAGTAACCTTTCATTTACATTTACTTGCCTTTTCAGGAAGCTGCTCTATGCAGACAACTTCCCATGGACTCAGAAAACATGGTTCCAGTTCAGACAGCTGTGAATACCCCTGCCATGACACAAGACATGAGGCCTATTACAAACAACGGATCCGATCCTTTCTTGAACAGGCAAGTTCATGTCCTCTTCATTAGGCAATTGCTTCTCTTGGCTTCTCTAGGCTTCCAAAGCTGTCTCCCTATATCATCCTCTTTTGCACTTGCTGTGAGCAGGATGTAATGGCTGAGTGGCTGACCTGAAACCTTTCAGGTTTTGCCTAGAGGGTTGCATACATGTGTGTGTATTTCAGATTTTAAGAGTGGCCACCTTTCAGTTGTTTATGTTTGGGCTGATGTAACATGATGACATTAGTGGCCAGCAGTTGACCTGACCTACTGTGTTGTCTCTTTTCAAACACCATGATCAGGTACTGTGTCTACCAAAACATCTTCCCTGAGACTTTTGTGTGTTTCAATTTACAGTGGGCCATACCATTCCAGGGAACAGAGCACAGACAGTGGCTTGGGATTAGGATGCTACAGCATACCAACAACACCCGAAGATTTCCTCAGCAATGTGGATGAGATGGACACAGGTAGAATACTCTGATTTGGCTTAAAGTATAATGATAGTAGCAAGTTTTCTGTTATAAACAGTAGTGTTTTATAATTGCATAACTGAGTGATAATCTCTCCCTTTCCTGTGCAAGAAAATGGACTGAGACTCGGAGGGGGAAACGCCTGAAAGGTTCTTGGTGCCTAGAAGCTTCTGAGCTTGAACTTAGGTCCAGGTTCTACTCTTTTACCTCAGGCTAATACTAAACAAAATAAGTAAGAGTTGGACAATGTCAGCCTTAACTTGTACATAATTGACATCATAGTCCAAGGTAGGAGGAGTGAAACTGCTCTTGGGTTACTTCCTTGGTATAAATCCCTGTGTTTCCTAGCTCTGGGTTGTGAGACTCATTACTAAGTCTCTTACAATGGCAGAGTTGGATTTGCCTTCAAATGGAATGTATTTAGGTATTGCTATATATTTATTTTTATATCAAAGTCCTCATGGTGTTTAAAATGCTAAACTAAATTGCTAAGAAGTCAACAATCTTTCAGCAGATAGTGAAGTTCTTCACCATCACTTCCTCACCTAAACTTCTTTTAAAAGTCACCAGAAGAAGTTCCAGGTGGTGCAGAGAGTTAAGGTTTCTCAGTTAAAGTTTTTTCTGTTTGTTATTATGAATTTATGAAAAAAATAAACCCTACTGCAGAGCTAAATTGCTGTAAAACACTTTTTTTCCAATATGCCCCATGGGCAGCACTCACCCTTGTGCAGAGAGTGGGATCAGGCTCAACTGCATCGCTCCCTGTGCAGACTAAGTGAGCTTTGGACCCTCCTGCTTCCAATGGAAGCTGCTGGAAAGGGTCTTCTGAGAGCAAAATTCACTCTTAGGAGAATATGCAGTCTGTAAGCAGGTGTGGTGTTGAGATAATGTTTGTAGGGGAGGGAGGGAGTCTAATTTTTATATTGGTTGTGTTGTTTTATGGTAGCCACAGGAAGAGTTTGGCCTTTCACAAGTTCTTCTCTTACTTTTTCTAGGAGAAACTATAGCACAGACAACAATGAACATCAACCCACAGCAAACACGTTTCCCTGATTTCCTTGACTGCCTTCCAGGAACAAATGTTGACCTTGGGACTCTAGAGTCAGAAGACTTGATCCCTATTCTCAATGATGTGGAGTCAGTACTCAACAAAAATGAGCCCTTCCTTACCTGGCTGTAATCGTTCGATGCCGATTTGGCCTACAGTGAACTCAGCGTTGCCTTTTCCTCTTGAGACAGAGGTGGAATAGCTCAAAGTCCTCAAGAGATACAACTCACTGCCTTAATGACTTTTGTTACATCACCTTTATGGTCATTTTAATCTCTGCCTGGATTGGATTGGCACTAATTTAAATATAAAATACCTATATATATATATATATAAAAAAATACATATATGCATATATATTTCCTCTTTAAGAAAAAAAAAAGCACACTGCTTTACACATCTGTAGACTTCTTTACCTTTTCAGCCCAGGCAGAAATGCTCCATTTTAAGGACAGAAAGTGGGTGGTGTTTGTGCATGTCCTTGACTGATCTCCTAGGTATTGAGTAACATCACAAACCCTTCTTGAGTCATAAAAGCTGGCGACTAGGTCAGTTGGTTCAACAAACATGCACAGCATCAGACCACGAGAGCAGTTTTACTACTGTGTTTATGACAATAGTATCAGAAGATGTTTTATCAACTTAGTTAAGCCTTAAACATCTTTTTTTTTTTTTTTTTTTAAATCCTTTTTTTTTTTTTTAACTAACTGTGCTGTGTGGAATACAGATGAAATCTGACCCATACCAGCCATCACAATTCTCATTCTATATTTGTAAAGGCACAAACAGTACTATAGCAGTTTCTTTTTTTTTTCTTTTTTTGCAGTATATTACTGTATAGTTTTCATAAAAGAAATGCTTCCAATCTGAAAACACCAGAACTGTTTAGCAATATTTTTACACTACAATATTGTTGCAGGATAAACCAGACTGGTACTGACTGCTGCCTTTTTATTTTTTATTTTTAAAGACCTTAGATTTTTATGTTTGTTACATTAAGCACTACAATTTTGTAACTTAACATGTGGATGGACTTTTTTTTTTATTCTATAAATAGATATAAATTCTGTGGCAGTTACCTTAGAGGCAAAACCAAAACCCCAAGTGTGAAAAACGTGGCACAAGCTGTTTGTGTGGTATGTAGCAGGCAAGCCCCTTGCATATACTGCATTGAGTCATGTTTTTAACTGACAGTGTCAGGGTCAATGTAGTTGTGAGCAGGTGGTGACTCTACAAGGGCAAGGTAAAGCAGTGTGGTAGCTCCTCTGGTAGAGCTGCTGAGTTCTGAAGTCTTCCACTGGCTGTAATGGCACACAGGGCACAAGGCACATTCTGTGTGTTTCTACCTATTGTATATCCTGCAGATGCTTCTTTGTCAGAGCTTTGGGACTGAGGAGGTGTCGAGGACATTAAGCCCTGAAATGCAAATGAAGTCCTAAAATTCTTAAAATATTTTGAAGTTATAGTATTTATACTCTATGAATTTAAGCTTTTTATACTGAAAAATATGTCTTTTTATGAAAGGCATTAAAGCTTTTCTCTTAGCTTAATCTAGGCTGTGTAGAAAGAGGGAGGAGATGTAGCACTCAGCATAAATGTGTGTTTGGCAGGTCTAGCAACACTTAACAAGATCTTCCTATTGCACCAGAACATTGATGACTAGAGACTTTTTTTTTCCATCTGGTTGGGTGAAGGCAGGTGAAAAGGTTAGAGATGAAGTGATGGAAATCTGGAGTAGGTTTGGAAGACAAATGATAACGTAACCAGTGTAGATCCTTGTTGGGAAGGGTGGCTGCAGAGAGGGGTGCATAGAAAACAGATCACCAGCGTTCAGGAAAAACAAGAACTTGACTCAATAAACTACCTTGTCAGTGGGGAACTGCTGGGTGTGGAAAATAAAAGAGATGGAAAATAAAAAGCATGCACACACCGAAATTCTGAATAAAGAGATGGAAGGCAAAGACCTACAGTGGTGAAGTTTTATTACATGGGGAAAAGTAGCTTTTTTTTATGTCTTTTTCTTTTTTAATAGAAAATGAGATGTGACTGCAGGGTTGTGTCTGCACAGAACTTAATTACTGAATGGGCATTGTGTTTCTTTTATTCTTTTGGAGAGGCTATTTGTTGTTTGGATTTTTTTGTTTGTTTTTTTTTTTTTCCTCATTATTTCTGCTAGTGCTAAATGTTGAGGTAGCAGAAATTTCTTTTCCACAAACAGGGGACCGGGCTGGCTGACCAATATTACTGTAATTAAGATTAATCTTTCTTAAGGATTTCTTTAGGTTGTCAGCCTAAAAGCAAAACTGATGGTCCTAAGGCTTTGCTCTTTAGGAACGTGGCTGGCTTTGGTAAAAGAACTGGAGATTGGTTTTGGTGTCTGGTAGTGATGCCAGCTTGTCAGTACTGCAAGGCTGGCCTAGCAACTGGAAAGCCATTGGTGCTCCAGCAACTCCGAGCAGCTACGGATCTGAGCTCTGGTGTGATTCAGCTGACAGGGCTCAGCATGAAGGCCTGCTTAGAAACTGGAGTTTGTTTGTTTGCTAGGCAGGCCTGTACTACTGTGAGTTAGGTTTTGTCACAGTAAAAGATACTCCAAGCAGAGCAGGCTCTTAGCTGACTTGTGTTGGCTGCTCTTTGGCCACGCTGATGTTCGTCTCCATGCTTCTTAGGGGAAAACTGATGCAGCCTTCTAGTGAAGCCATGAAAGGTATTCATCAGAATTGTGAAGCTACAAACTGCAGTCCCCTTTTCCTGGGTGAAGCATCTTGGTTCAGACCTTGGAGAGGTAAAAAAAAAATCAGAAACTGTTTATGTATTACTTCTGTACTAAACCAGCAGCAGATTTGGAACAGGAGGGTGTTATGTGAAACAACACTTCCAGCGTAAAACAACTGCCAAAATATTAGCTCAGGTCTTTGCTCAGTCCTGAACCAACTCATGGTTAAGCTGGAAGTGATTCTTTACACTGTGAGCTTTTTGATTTTTAATGGGGAGGGTGCAGCAACGACAACAACAACAAAAAATCTGTGATTTAAAGCTCTCTTTTTAAAAGTTCCCAGCTGTAAACAGGCTCCCTGGCAGACCTTTTTAAGCGTTCAAAGCACGACACTAAATTTCTTAGCGCCAACAGCTCACTGTACTATTTCAGGTTTTGAACATTTACTTTACTAAATGTACACTGTCTGCTTGTAGTACAGCAGTAGCTGTGCCAGCTGGACACTTGTGCTGTTGACATGGCTGAGGGTGGCACACACAAATCATGGTGCCACAGAAGCCACGGGACATTGTTAATTACAGGTTGTATGCTGGTAATGCTGTTGAGAATGTAGCTCGGGGAAGGTTGGGTTGGACAGTTTGATGACGAGTGCTGTTTGGGGTGGGGGGGGGAAGGGAGGACTTAGATGTCTATTTTAAATGCAGGAACATATGGGTGTTCAAATAAACTTGTTTCCTAATCCACTGCATCCATCTACATGCTAGTATTTTAACTGTTTTTTAATTATTCTTACTTACTTTTTGCCATTTTGTTACGTGACATGCGTGAGGATTCGTTTTTAACCTTGAGTACCTTGCAACAGATTGTATGTATCAA
The DNA here is from genome assembly GCA_013399055.1 of Ramphastos sulfuratus. NCBI lineage: Eukaryota > Metazoa > Chordata > Aves > Piciformes > Ramphastidae > Ramphastos > Ramphastos sulfuratus. The sequence goes on from WBNM01043104.1 coordinate 13,466, forward strand.
AAGCAGTCAGATCAAACTGTTGTATCCAGGGTTTGATTCTGGGGAGGGGGGTGGGTTATTTTTTATTTCTTTGATCTTGTACATGAAAAACAAATAGAAATGAAATTAAAGATTTTTGGATGCATATTGGTTTATTACATTGTTTCCTTTCTTGGTTGATTTTTTTTTTCCCCCTTCGGAGGGTTTCAATATGTGCTTCCCAGGGACCTGTGCTTGGAATAAAGGTACAGAGGTACCAGTCTGTGCAAAAGGCCTGCATTCTGAACTCTTAGAGTCATAGAATGGTTTAGGTTGGAAGGGACCTCAGAGATCATCTACTTCCAACCCATAAGCAGGGATACGACACCAAGCTGGGAGCAGGAGTGGATCTGTTTAGAGGGCAGGAGGGCTCTGCAAAGGGACCTGGACATGATGGATAGATGGGCACAGTCCAGTGCCATGAGTTTTAGCAAGGCTAAGTGCAGGGTTCTACACTTTGGCCACAACAACCCCAAGCAGTGCTACAGGCTGGAGACAGAGTGGCTGGAGAGCAGCCAGGCAGAGAGAGACCTGGGGGGACTGGTCAACAGCAGCTGAACATGAGCCTGTACTGTGCCCAGGTGGCCAAGAAGGTCAATGGCATCCTGGCCTGGATCAGGAATAGTGTGGCCAGCAGGACAAGGGAGGTTCTTCTGCCCCTGGACTCAGCACTAGTCAGGCCACACCTTGAGTCCTGTGTCCAGTTCTGGCACCTCAATCCAAGAGAGGTGTTGAGGTACTGGAAGGTGCCCAGAGAAGGGCAGCAAGGCTGGTGAGAGGCCTGGAGCACAGCCCTGTGAGGAGAGGCTGAGGGA
>WBNM01043106.1:6302-26196 GCA_013399055.1 Ramphastos sulfuratus
TCTGCCCTGAGCCTCCTCTTGTGCAGGCTGCACACCCCCAGCTCCCTCAGCCTCTCCTCACAGGGCTGTGCTCCAGGCCCCTCCCCAGCCTTGCTGCCCTTCTCTGGGCACCTTCCAGCACCTCAACATCTCTCTTGACTTGAGGGGCCCAGAGCTGGATACAGCACTCAAAGTGTGGCCTGAGCAGTGCTGAGCACAGGGGCAGAATAACCTCCCTTGTCCTGCTGGCCACACTGCTCCTGATCCAGGCCAGGATACCAAACAAAAAAAAAAACCACTAAACAAACAAACCCAACAACAATTAAAAAAAAAAAACCAAACCACAAAAAACCCCAGAACCATACAATCAAACAAACAAAACCCAAACAAAACTAACAAACAAAAAAACCTAAATAAAACCCCAAGTGCTTTGTGCTCCCTCTTCTGACTCTGTTGTTTGGGATGCAATTCTCTGAAGAGACCTCATAGTGTTATTCAGATAAGCAATTCCCCAAAGTGAAGAAAACATAGCTTACTTTTAAAGTGTAAAACTAGAGTAAGAAGTAGTATCTCATGGTAGATTCACACATGTCATCTTCAGTGTTATTACCTAGTTTTTGGAAGAAATATAAGCAAAATGAGACTCCGTTGGAGCTTTGACTTGTGGGATAAAAGTCTTCAGGGTGAAGTAAATTTCTTTTTGAAGGAAATCCACAGGAGAGTGCAGTATTTTTCTAAGGTGCCTAAAATTCAGTTGCAAGCGCAGTAAAGCAAAGAGCAGTGAGCCTGGATTCTGCCTTTGTCACATTGCAAACCAAACCAAATCACAGTATCACAGTATCAGCAAGGGTGGAAGAGACCTCAAAGATCATCAAGTCCAACCCATTACCACAGACCTCAAGACTAGACCATGGCACCAAGTGCCACGTCCAAACCTGCCTTGACCCCCTCCAGGGACGGTGACTCCACCACCTCCCTGGGCAGCCCATTCCAGTGGGGAATGACTCTCTCAGTCAAGAACTTTCTCCTCACCTCCAGCCTAAACTTCCCCTGGCACAGCTTGAGACTGTGTCCTCTTGTTCTGGTGCTGGTTGCCTGAGAGAAGAAAGCAACCTCCTGCTGGCCACAACCACCCTTCAGGTAGTTGTAGACAGCAATAAGGTCTCCGCTGAGGCTCCTCTTCACCAGGCTAAACAATCCCAGCTCCCTCAGCTGGGAGTCAATGTGAACTCACTGAAGTTGTGGTAGGTAAGTGAAAATCAGCAGAACCATACACATCATAAAAAAACACAGGTGAAATGTAGACTCCACTCAAGTCAGAGGTTTTGCCTCTGGCTTTGAACAGGCAGGGAGCTGCCCTGAAAGGTGGAGCTGTTTTCTACTGCAGCCTGTGAGAGCAAAGTGCTGCATAGCCTGGTATGCCCAGGAAGCTTCTTTTTGCAGCATTAGCTCTCTTAAAACAATAGGTTTTGCTGCGTCAGCGTGCGGTGCCACCGTCTCAAACTCTTGACCTCTAGAGAAACACAGGTATGGCGAGCTGGTGCTGAGCTCCTTTATGCTCACTGCAGTGAGTAAAATTAGTAAGAATTTCATGTTCTCATTTGATTCTCTAGGGTGTTGTTGCTGATACTTCTCCACAGACGGTAGCATCTTCATCACAGGAAGCCAGTGGTCAACAGCAACAGATGACAGTGGAAACATCCAACGAACACGCGCCTGCGTATTCTTACCAACAGTCTAAGTAAGTGGCTATACACTTTGTAACCAGGAGATTGTTCTTTCTTGCTTGTTGTGATGAAATGATTCAAAATTAATAATGGATATTAATGTTGATATCCTGGCAGAGATTGTTAATAACTATGAAAGCTGTTTATTAACAGTAAATCTCGCCAGAAAACTTAGTTACAAGGTTCCAAATGCAGAGTTTGGAAATTTATACATGCAGGGAACAGGCAAAACTGGAACACTCCAAAGGTACCCAGCATAAGCAAACATTTCTACTGACAGAGAAGAACAGAGAAGGTTCCTGCGGTCACTTACACCGCTTGCAGTTAGTCATCCTGCTTAGCCACTGCTCCTTTCTGCTTCTGGCAGAAGGCAATTAGTGATTACCAGAGGCTTGAAGTATTTACTCACACAATATTATGGAACAATACCCAAGGCACGTGGCAGGGCTGCTGCCGGGCCCAAAGCCATTAGAGGCTTTGGAGCTTCCCCAGGCTCCTGGGTGCTGGAGAAAAGAGGCAGACATCTCTGAGCTGGTCCTGGCTCTCTTGGCAGCAGGCTCTCGTGTGCAGGCAGGATGCAATGCCATGTGCAGTCTCAGCACGGTGTCACGCTGGCTGTGCAGGCTGATCACGTGGAGGCTTTGGAGCCACAGCTCAGGATCAATGAGACAGTAAGCAGGCAGGATACAATAGCAGAGAGCACCTGCTCATCCCTTTATATCCATTCAGCCCAAGACTGATGGGCCTTTGGACAGAGATTAGCCAATCAGGATGGCAGTTTGCCCAGTTTGCCCATATTAGGTGAAGCTGGGGCTTTTGTCCCCTTTCCTGTGGCCACCATCCCCAGCACAGAGCAGGGGAGCAGGGGAACACACCTAGGCAAGCCAGGACATGTACAAGCCCACTTGGCCTATTTAGGACTACCATGACAATTGTAACAGGCCAAATTGTGATCCCCATTTCAGCAGTATGAATTCTGAGTAGCTTTGCTACGACTGCAGGATCATAGGATGTTAGGGGTTGGAAGGGACCTCCAAGGATCATTGAGTCCAAGTCCCCTGCCAGAGCAGGACCAATATAATCTACTGCAGGTCACACAGGAATGCACACAGACAGGTGTGATGGTTTGGGAGTTCCCTGCCTCCCCACACTTTGTAAAAGTGAGAGACTAGACTCAGCCAGCTGGAAGTGNAGGTGGAACTTCCTGTGCTGTAGTTTACATCCATTGCCCCTTGACCTATCACAGGGCACAAGTGAGCAGAGGCTGTCCCTTTCTTCTTGACACTGAGACCTCATATATTTATATACACTTATAAAGTCCCCTCTCAGTCTTCTCCTCTCCAGAATTCTGGATACATAGCTACTGTAGTTTACATCCATTGCCCCTTTTCCTATCCCAGGACACAAGTGAGAAGAAGCTGTCCCTTTCTTCTTGACACTGAGACCTCATATATTTATATACACTTATAAAGTCCCCTCTCAGTCTTCTCCTCTCCAGATTCTGGATACATAGCAGTTTGATTAGCAAAAGGTTTTGGCTAGAGGCCTTGCCTTGGCAAAGTGTGCTTGAGTTCCTGCCTGCAATGATATGCTATTTAAACTGTCTGCTGCTTTTCTAGGCTCAGAAGGGTTGCAACAATTGTAATGATGAGCTAAAGCAGCATCTGGCATAAGAGGTTAAAAAGGGGGCTTACATTTTGCAGTGGTTAAAATATTGGCACAGGGCACATACAAAGGTTTCTTTTCTTAAAATGTAATGAATGAAGCACTATAAATTACCCCAAGTTGGTATTTGTGGTGGTGCAAAACTGGTGCTGTAGCAGCACTGAGCAGGCAGGATCTGAAAATGGAGTAAGGAGGGATAAGAAAGGGAGGAGGAGAAGCACTGCTCTGTCTTTCTCCTGTCCACTCCTTCCTTTGTTTGCTTACCATGGAATATCTTGGAAAACTCAAAGTGTATACACTGGCAGCTGGATATATAACTCTAAAGTCTCTTCACCTTTACAACAATCCTCAAACACTCCTGCCCTTACCACATTAAAACCAGTCCTTGTGAATGGAAGGTTACTCAGTGACAAGGTACTCACTGGGACTGATCAGTGTTGGGCAGACTCTAGGAAGGGGCCTCAACCCAGGCCTTAATTTACAAAAGCATATTGCTGGGCCCAGTGCTGTGTAACATCTTTGTCAGTGCCATGGACAGAGGAATCAGTGCAGCCTCAGCAAGTGTGCAGGTGGCACCAAGCTGTGTGGCACAGTCACTTGCTAGAGGGCAGGGATCCATCCAGAGGGAGCTGGACAGGCTGCAGAGCTGTGAGCTGTGCCCAGGCCAACCTCAGGACATTCAACAAGGCCAAGTGTAAGGTCCTGCAGCTGGGTAGGCACAATCCCAAGCACAACTCCAGGCTGGGTGGGGAATGGCTGAGAGCAGCCCTGAGGAACAGGCCCTGGGGGTCTGGGGTGAGGAAAAGCTCAAGATGAGGCTGCAGTGTTCATGCAGCCCAGACAGCAACTGTGTGCTGGGCTGCAGCAAGAGCAGTGTGGGCAGCAGGGCAAGGGAGGGGATTCTGCCCCTTTGCTCTGCTCTCCTCAGACCCCACCTGCAGTCCTGTGTGCAGTTCTGGAGCCCCCAGCACAGGAAGGACATGGAAGTGTTGGAGCGGGTCCAGAGGAGGCCACCAAGATGCTGAGAGGGCTGCAGCAGCTCTGCTGTGAGGACAGGCTGAGAGAGTTGGGGCTCTGCAGCCTGGAGAAGAGAAGGCTTCCAGGAGACCTTAGAGTAGCCTTCCAGGATCTGAAGGGGGCTCCAGGAAGGCTGGGGAGGGACTATTGACAAGGTCTTGTAATGCCAGGACAAGGGGCAATGGGTTTGAAGTGTCAGAGGGGAGATTGAAAGTGGATGTTAGGAGGAAGTTGTTTGCAGTGAGGGTGGTGAGACACTGGCACAGGTTGCCCAGGGAGGTTGTGGCTGCTCCCTCCCTAGAGGTGTTCAAGGCCAGGTTGGAGGAGACCTTGAGTGACCTGTGCTAGTGGAAGGTGTCCCTGCCTATGGCAGGGGGTTGGAATTAGATGATCCTTGAGGTCCCTTCCAACCTTACCATTCTATGATTCTATGATTCTGTGATTTCGTGCCAGTGTGGTGAATTCTCACTGTCTCTGGGAAGGAGATTCCCCCATCTTTCCTTGGCAGCTACTACCTTGTTGCAATGATGGATACATTTCTGATGGCACAGACATATATATTCAGAGAAATTTCTTTCTTTTCTAATCACAGAGCCAGATCCAGTGTAGATTTTTTTTTTATTATGATGATTCCAGTATTTTTTTCCTGAAATATGCCTTCTATTTATATCTGCCAGTTGCAGGCAGAAATGCAGTGTCTGAAGCTGTAGAAGTAAACCAAAATATGCACAATCTTTGTCTTAAAAAAAAAAACAAACAACTTCTGCCAAAATATTTCAGTAACCTGTAATGTAATACCAAGTGAAGGTATTTTGTAATTAAAATATAATTTTATTAATTTGCTCTTTGAAAGACACATTTATAAGTAGGAAGCATCATGCCCAATATATAGCAGCTATTTTCAAAGCAGTATAAGAGGAAGTGATTAACATGAGAGGACAATGATTTTGTCAGATATAGGCAAGCAGTATAAAATTAATTCATAGGAATTAATCAGTCAGAACAAAAGGTCTAACAGTGTATTTCACTATATTTATTTTCTTTGCCACAATCATAGAATTGCAGGCAACACACAAGAGGCAAGGTACTCAGAATCAACTGGGCAGCATAAGGACTCACAGGATCACAGATCACAGGCTCACAGGGTGTCAGGGGTTGGAAGGAACCCAAAGAGATCATCAACTCCAAACCTCCTGCCAGAGCAGGACCAGACAATCCAGCTCAGGGCACACAGGAACACATCCAGATAGGCCTTGAAAGTCTCCAGAGAAGGAGACTCCACAACCTCTCTGGGCAGCCTGTGCCAGTGCTCTGGGACCCTTCCAGTCAAGAAGTTGCCCTTGTGTTGAGCTGGAACCTCCTGTGCTGCAGCTTCCATCCACTGCTCCTTGTCCTATCCCAGGCAGCAGTGAGCAGAGCCTGTCCCCCCGCTCCTGACCCCCAGCCCTCAGATAGTTAATAAACATTGATTCAATCCCCTCTCAGTCTCCTCCAGACTAAGCAGTTCCAGCTCCCTCAGCCTGTCCTCACCAGGCAGTGCTCCAGTCCCCTTATCATCCTCATGGACCTCTGCTGGACCCTCTCCAGCAGATCCCTGTCCCTCTAAACTAGGGAGCCCAAAACTGAAAGCAGTACTTAAAATGGGATCTCCCCAGGGCAGAGTAGAGGAGGAGGAGAACCTCCCTTAATCTGCTGGACACACTCTGCTTAATGCCCCCCAGGGTCCCATTGGCCCTCTTGCCCACCAGGGCACATTGCTGCCCATGGATGCTCTCCCCAGGGCTGCTCTCCAGCAGATCACCTCCCAGCCTGTACTGGTAGAGGTTATTATTCCCCAGAGGCAGGACTCTGCACTTGTTGTTGAACCTCATTTGGTTCCTCTGTGCCCAGCTCTCAGCCTGTCCAGGTCTCACTGGGTGGCCTCACAGCTTGCAGCTGGATCAGCCAAGCCTCCCAGTTTGGTGGCATCAGCAACCTTGCTGAGCAGACCCTCTGTACTTTTTTTGTAAGTGAAAATAAACCACAAGACTTAAAAGTTAAATTCCACATTTTTATCAGCATACAATTTTTTTTATTTAATATGCTGGCTTAAAGATCCCACCCATAGGTGTTCAGAAGTGGTAACTTCATGTCAAAAATCTGTCCACCTATTATTGTGTATCAATAGAGGAGAAAGAGCCTGTGGTTTCTGAGCAGAGGGCATCACTAGCTGAGGAAACCACCTTGATTATTTCAGACCCATGCTCCTTTTTTTCCTTGTAATCTTTAATTCTGCACATAAAAAGTGTGAGATTTATGAAGTGGAGATAGACAGATATCCTGATTTTAAATGTGGGGAAATTGCATTTTTCTGGAGCATTTTGTGGGCAAACCCAGTGCCAGGTATGTGCTCTGATCCTTCAGTGGAACTGAACATGTGGTGGCCACTTGATCCAGAGGGGCAGTAAAACCTCAGGAGGTGAGAATCCAACTTGAGTACTCCTACTGGAAATTGTGCACAGAAAATACTAAGAAAACAATCATAGAATCACAGAATGTCAGGGGCTGGAAGAGACCTCACAAGATCCAGTGCCCCTGCCAGAGCAGGATCACCCAGACCAGATCACAGAGGAACACATCCAGATGGTTCTTGAATATCCCCAGAGAGGGAGACTCCACAACCCCCCTGGGCAGCCTGTTCCAGGACTCTGTCACCCTCACAGGGAAAAAAATCCTCCTCATGTTTACATGAAACTTCCTGTGCCTCAACTTCCACCCAGTGCCCCTTGTGCTGGCATTGGGCATCACCCAGCAGAGCCTGGCTCCAGCCTTCTGGCACTCACCTGCACATCTTTATAAACATGACTAAGGTCACCCCTTAGTTGTCTCCCCTCCAAGCCCCAGCTCCCTCAGGCTCTCCTCATGAGGAAGATGTTCAACTTCCTTAATCATTTTTGTGGCTTTATGCTGGACTCTCTCAAGTCGTTGCTTCCCACATACATCTGTTACTACATTCAAAATACTGATTTCAGACTTCATGCAATGAAAAAGTCATTTGATAAACTGATATTTAAAAGTTCAATTAGTTCTATATTTACCATACCAGAAAACCAGTCCACTGGCAAAAGTTGTGCCATCAACGTTAGAATCATAGAATCATAGAATCAGTCAGGGTTGGAAGGGACCACAAGGATCATCCAGTTCCAACCCCCCTGCCATGGGCAGGGACACCTCACAGTAGATCAGGCTGCCCACAGCCTCATCCAGCCTGGCCTTAAACACATCCAGGGATGAGGCTTCCACCACCTCCCTGGGCAACCCCTTCCAGGCCCTCACTGCTCTCATGCTGAAGAACTTCCTCCTCACCTCCAGTCTGAACCTCCCCACCTCCAGCTTTGCTCCATTCCCCCATGTCCTGTCACTACCTGAGAGCCTAAAAAGTCCCTCCCCAACTGAACTCCTAATACTGAAAATTGAACTTTTTCACAATTGAACTCCTAATATTGAAATCAAGTTAAAACTGAGCAAGATAAACCTGTTCAGTTTAAAACTGACCAAGACAAACCTGTTAGTGCTTGCAAAAGGAAAGGTGATGGAATTTCCTGTGTTGAACTTTGACTGGAAAAAAAGACTTTTTTCCACATGACTTTTGAGGACTGTAGGAAAAGCAAGAGTTAACCCTTGCTGAAAGTATTTATACCTGGATTGTACATCTCCTCAAAAGTCTCATATAGTCTTCCTAAGCTTGGTGTGACCTATCTTTAAATGACAATCAAATTTAAAAAATACAAAATGAGAGTTATCTTCTGTAAGAGAAGGCTTGATAGTTTAACTTCTTCTCTGTGCTAAATTTAGAAAGATTTGACACTATGTGACCAAAGATTATGTTTTTCTAGTTAATATTCCTTTTAAAGTTTCTCTTAAGTCAGTCGTAACTGTCTTATTAATCAGGCTTCTCCACAGCCTAACTCTTCTTGCCATCAGAAATTGTGTTCTTCTTAGCAAAATGGATGTAACCCTTCATTGTAATTTTATCTTTTGCTTTGTTATTAGTATCCAAAACAAACAGTGCCACTCACTGTTATGAAAACATTCATCCTCTTATTGTACTTCTCTTGAAATATTTACACAGTGCTAAGGCATGTAGTAATCTCATTGCAATGCAGTTAGACTGCTCATTAGGCATAGCATTAACGAGAGTAAATTCATCTGTTTAGGATGTATTAATGATCCCAGAGCAGGAGTTCCCTTTTCCTGCCTGCCTCTTTTCTCTCACTCTGCCTGCCTCTTTTCACTCACTGCCTGCCTCTTTTCTCTCACTCTGCCTGCCTCTTTTCTCTCACTGTGCCTACCTCTTTTCTCTCACTCTGCCTGCCTCTTTTCTCTCACTGTGCCTACCTCTTTTCTCTCACTCTACCTGCCTCTTTTCACTCACTGCCTGCCTCTTTTCTCTCACTGCCTGCCTCTTTTCTCTCACTCTGCCTGCCTCTTTTCTCTCACTCTGCCTGCCTCTTTTCAGCTGAGGGGTGGTATCGTATTTGAACAGCTGCAATGTTAGTTTAGCTTGGATAGGTTTTAAAGGGAATCGGGTGGATAAAAAAGGAGAGGAGCATATTTCAAAGTTGTTTCGACTTAATGACCACTTTAATTCAATCGTTTGTTTGGGTTTTTTTTGCAGACAATAAACAAGACTGAGGAATGTCAGTCTGAAATCTTTGCCTTGAATGGAGAAACTTCACTGAACAAGAAGTTGGCTTCCAATTTGCACAGGCGTCGAATGAATGCTTCTTTTTTTTCTGTTCTTGTTTTTTTTTTTTTTTAATCTACCTTTCCCAACAAAAACAAAACAGTGTTTTTATGTGCTGTGCAAATGGTTCCCATCTATGGTTCCCATTTTATTTTTGCTATTTTTGTTTGGTTGGGTTTTTTTGGGGGGGGCCTTTTTTTGGTTTTTTTTGGGGGGGGTTTATGTTGATTTTTTTTTTTTTATTGAAAGGAAAAAAAACCCAGAGGCAAAACACTGGGTTGAGATTTCACCTGTACGAACATTTGAATTCAGAATTTACCTGGAGGTGTAGCTAGATTAGTTGTTTGGTTTTGTTGTTGTTTGTTTTTTTTAACCAGGAAAACTGATGATGTCAAGAGGGAGCAAGCTGCGATGAAAACCAATTGTCTTCCTCAAAAATTAAGCTACTCTTTATCTCTCATTTTATTTTTTTCCCCCTTCTTTTCAACCTAGAGTGTTTTTTACCTTTGTTTGTGGTTTTTCTTTGTGTTGTTATTTTTTTTTCTTTTTTAAAGAAACTTTTAGGTAAGGTTTATCTTGAATCTTAATTGCCTTAATTTTAAGGACGTCGAAGGCTCTCAAGGCAAGCTGTCAACGCCTTGTTAGAAAACCCAAGAATGAATCCAAACTGCTCACACCAGTGCTGGTGCAGAAGTTTAATAGACTGAGTTTCTGGGGTGAAACACAACATAAACTGTACAGTTTAAAAGAAAATGGTTTTCTTCTTTTGAAGAAAAGTCAATGATCAAGGAGCTGCGGCAACTGAGAGGATCGGGAAAATGCTGGGACTTAACATGAACTTTGTCTTAAGTGTTGACAGAAAAGAATTCTAGAAGGACAAAGCATTTCACAGTAAAGTTATTGAACTGAGAAAAAAAAATCTGCTGCATTGTAGAGAATGCAGGGTTTGTTTTTTTTCTTGCAGAATGCAGATTTTTTTTATTTCCGAAGCGTGAACGCTAGCAAAAGCAGTAGTGCTTTTTACCCGCAGTCTTTTTTATGAGCTTTAAGAAGTTTTTAGTCTGCTTTGCTTGTCACATTGCAAAAAAAAATAAAAAACAAAAAAAACAAAACAAACCACCTAGCTTAAGAGCATTCAAAAAAAAAAAAAAACAAGAAGTAGATAGGAGCTTATGGTCAAAAAAAAAAAAAGTGCAAAAAAAAAAAAAAAGCAATAGATAGAAGAAATTGTTGACAATTTCTGTAGTCTTTCCTAGTTGTGAACAAATGCAGCCTATGGATGGCCTATTTTATACCAAAGATGAAGTGACACCCTAAAGCAGTCCAGAAGATGAGGTTGTTTTTCTTTTTGTTATTTTTTATCTTTATTTGACCTACATGGCCGGACCAGTTCTTACTTTTCTTGTTTGTTTAAACTATCTTCCACTGGTGTTTTCCATTCTGCACATGCTTCGAGCGGAAACTTCAGAAGGGTTGCTTGTTGGCGGTGTGCTTTGTAGAACAGCCCGAAGCAAGAGGATTGCCAACTGATCTGTCTAGGTGGGCTTTAATTTTGATGACTTTTTTTTTTTTTCTGTTAAATTGCCTGACCTTTGGTATTTCTACTGAAACAGTCTTCCTTCTGAATTCCGACATACCGCAGATTCATTTCTTCGCCTCGGTCTTTGTCATCGTCCCGCATGCAGCATAACCACCTTTGTTCTGCCTTTGTTTTCCAGTGAGGTGTTGGCATTGCCAGATAAATGCAAGAGAAAGCAGATTTGACCTTTGTTCTCATTTTAGCTCCCCCATGCCCAGTTGAAAATGATAATGGTGTTGTCAAGCAGGCAGGAAGTTAAAAGTTACTCTTCTCTGCTGTGATTTCTCTTGTCTTAATATGTGGGCTGACAATCAATAACTGGTATGATTAGACAAAAAAAAAAAAAAGAGACTAAATAGAATCCACTGAAATCCTTTTTAGCAATTAGTTATTTTCCATAGAGAATCACAGAAACACAGAATGTCAGGGACTGGAAGGGGACCTCAAAAGCTCATCCAGTCCAACCCCTCTGCCAGACCAGGATCTCCTAGACCAGATCACACAGGAAAGGGTCCAGGCAGATTTTGAATACCTCCAGAGAGGGAGACTCCACAACCCCCTTGGACACCCTGTTCTAGTGTTCTGTCACCTAAATCTTTATAATGCCCCTTAGGTTTTCCAAACACACTTAAAAAGGTGAGAAGCAAGTCAAAAGATGATTTTTTTTTCCTTAAGGAAGAAAGGAAGCAGCATTTAAATGTGTGCATGCATCTATATGTAAAAATGAAACCAATCATTTTCAAATGTTTCTCCATCCTGAAGAGGAAGCTTCACCACATTTATTGTGATGCATTAGACACAGGGTATCCATTAACAAATAATTAAATTAAAACCAATGTATTGGATCAATCTGATTCAGCTGCCCAACTCTTAAAAAAAAGAGATCTTTGTTTCCCTCACCTGATTTTTTGGGGAAAAACCCCACAATTATTTTTTTTAATTGATAGAACAAGATGGTATTTTTTAACATAGCTGAGGAGGTAGAGGGCTTCCCAAGTAACTGGCTGCTAGATATGCAACACAGAAAAGAAAGAAATCAGAGTTCACATGGTTCTTCAGCAAAGGAAAAGGGCCTGCTTTTCAAAATTGCTCAAACTACTTTATCCAGAGTAGTTGTTTATATTCAGTACTTCTGAAAACCAGATGATGCCAAAGTGAAAGAGCAATGACATCCACCACAGGTTTTCTATTCAGGAAAAGAAAAAATGTGTCTCTGTTTCACCTACTGTCTCATTACTTGTTGCTTTTTTGAGAGTGGCACTTGAATTTTGTCCTTGGATAAAGGTCCCCTCTGCCTTTGGAGGGCAAATGAAGGGAAAAAAATTATCTAGCCTTATTTTCTTCCTATCTGTACCTACTCTCTTTCTGTCTCTCTTGGAATTCTTTGTACAAATAGAGATAACCCCAGATAGAAGTCAGTGAAATATGAAATGAACACATTTGTTTCTCTGTCAGATCTAATGTGACACACAAAAAGTCTCATTAACTATCAACAATGAGGCTACAAGGTAGCTACCATGTGGCTGATGAGTATCCTGAGGTACCTTCTTGTTTCCACTCAGTACTCTGCTGCTTTATTTATACATTCAGAAGCATTTTTTCTTATTTCTTTTCAGCAAAGTGAAGCAATCTCAGTGTTTTTTTATCAAGCCAAATAGGCACCATGAGATCACAATGCCTGTCACTTTAAAAGTATTTTAAGTGCATTCTGTATTAGAATTGTTCCTTTTTCTTTCCATTCTCTAATGGTCTATACTGTTTGAAATCAAAAGAAACAAAGCAAAGAAGAGGAGGGAACTATGTGGGTCCCTTAAACATAACTGATCATCTTGTTGATCCCCCTCCCCAAAAAATGACCTAGTACTTGAAAATCTGAATTGTAAACAATGTGAGCCTTAAGTATAAACAGTCATAGATCACAAGGTGAGAAACAGCAAATCCTCAGAAAGTGGTTAACTGTTTCTGTGAAAGTTAAACATGAGATAAAAGAGAACAGTGAAAGAGCAGCACACTTGCTCCATGGGTGTCATCCATCATAGGTCAGGGATACTTGGTGGCCTGGGAAATCTAAACCTTATTTTCATTCTGTTCTGGCTAATAAAAGTTTGTTGGAGGTTTATTATTATTATTTGTTTATAATTTCTGGTTTTGTTTTTTCTTTCCTGTTTTTTTTTCTTTATTTGGAGACCTGAATTTTTAAAGTCAGTATCTACATCTGTCTTAGCAATTCAGCTTTAAATGTCAGGAGGGTTTCTGAAAGGATGCAGAAACAACTCTAGAAGGCTAAGGCAGTGGTGCCTGCCCCAGAAACATCAAATCCCTAAGTTGAACTGTGCTATGTACTTTCCATCACACCTGGGTTCTTGACAGTAGTTGGATTTGGATATTCAGGTTTGGTATTTTTGTTTTTAAGACAAATACAGAAGGGGTGTCAGAAAAAAAAAAAAAAGAATTATGGCTTGAAAAATTCTGAGTATCTGGGCTTGTCACTTAACATTGAGGAAAAGAAAGATTTATGCAATGGAACTGAAGAGAGTCTGATATTTGCGGGTGCTGACCCAAAGGTAGATCAGGGCACTGAAAAGTGTCCCTGCTTCCAGTGAGGTTGCTGAGAGACTCTTCTTCCTATCTGGCTCTGCTGCTGGTTTTGTAAGCACTTTTCACCTGTGACAGTTAGGCCTCAAATTGTGAATGTCCTCTTATTGCCTTCCAGTGAAACAGACTCTTCAGATGTCTTTAGCTTGTGCTTACTTGTACAGTTCTGTTAACCAGGAGACTGCCTTGGTTGTGTTGGTCAAGAAATCCATCCCTGTGCAGAATGAGGCATAGCTGAGAGCAATTGCATCATAGAATCATAGAATGGTAAGGTTGGAAGGGACCTCAAGGATCATCTAATTCCAACCCCCTGCCATAGGCAGGGACACCTCCCACTAGCACAGTTACTCAAGGCCTCATCCAACCTGGCCTTGAAATGATCACATTGGTATCACCTTGTGGTCTGGATGTGTGCCCAACTGTGGAAAACAAAGGCTGGTGATTAGAGAAGTGAGGGCTTAACCTTACAATGGGCAAGGGGCTGAAGAATTCAAATAGATTTTGACTCAAGTGAAAATCAAATAAAGGATATTATTTATGTATGTATGTGTACCAAAACTCAGCAAACTTGAGGAAGCCTGCGTTGTAATAAAGTTTATTTTTAATATGTCATAGTATTTGGATCTATATTATGTTGTTTATGGTGCTGAAGGATGAGACTGATACTAAATGTTTAAGAAGTTGCTATGCTCCATGATTTTAAGCTTGGTGCTGCTCCTCATGTGGCTTCGTTTTAATGCTGAGGTTGACATGAGCAAAACAGGTTTAGGCAGACTCACTGAACTCCACCAATAGCAAGAGTCATGTTAAAGAGTGATAATGAGCTTAAAGTGATGAATCCATCCATTTTTAGTGATGAGACCAAATGTGGCTGCTGAAGATAGTAGTGTTCCATACGCACACGGTCAACGTTTCCTTTCAAAACTTTATTTAACATGAAACTGATCAGGATATAAAAGAAGTCCCCTAGTGAAAGAGATTTTCCTGGTCCTTCCTGGCAGACCACATGTCCTTAGAAAACAGTCATGGTGTGATGGAAATGCAAAACAGAAAACAGCAACAGTGGTGTATTAGTCTTTTCTACCTAATGACAAGCGACTCTCGTAAAGAAGCCTCCTTTCATTTCACATCCTCATGCACACGATCCTGCACCCACACTTTTTCAGGAGGAGGGCTGAGTGGGCAGCAGATTTCTCCTCTCCCTCAGTGAAGCAGATTTCTAGAATCTCAGCAAGCAGCAAAGATGCAGTGTAAGGAGTTATTTCCCCCCCACCCCCAAAAAAGCAGCACTGACTTTTTCTGTATTGCTCCCATCACCCAAGTAGGCTGAAGCGCTCTGTGTACCCTGGAGATGTATTCACCTTTGTGCCTCGAAGCAGGCAGAAGAGATCCTTTCTCTCCCTTTTGCTAACATGCTCTTTGTTAAAATTCAACACAACATTATGAGAGAAAGGCTGAAAAAAAAAAGGAAAAAAAGGAAAAAAAAAGGGGAAAAAAAAGCAAGAAAAAAAAAAAAGCCAGTGTTGGTTTATCTTTCCATGATAAGAAAAATTCCTGTTGTTTGTTTCAGTTGTTCAGTTCAGTTGTTAATTTCCCAGCAGTGACAGCTGAGTACTTTCTCAACAATAAAAAAAGTGTAATGAAGTGAAACATGTCAGCCTTAGACAGGGTCAGAAATCCATTTTTCCTTGTAGGGCAGAGCCTGCAAAGTGTAAGCACCTTCAAAGATCTGTTGTCCTTAAGAGAGTATCTGTCCAACATTCATTTGCTGCCTTTAAGTGTCTTTCTCTTGGATAATAATTTTATTCACCTGATGAAATTTACAGTTATATTTTTAAAAGCCAAAAGAAAAAAAAATGCAGCCTAAAGAGAACATGATGTTTATGTAACTAAAGTAGTATTAAATATGCTGTGTTGCAGCATGGAAGAAAATTCTACTATCTTTTGGAGGGAAACCAATTTTGTGTAAAACCAAGAAGCATACAGAATTCATGTAGGAATTTTTAATAGTTTTCCTTTTTTTTTTTTTTTTTTAAGAGAAGAGCAGAGTCTGTCTTAAGTAAAATCAAAGCAGATTTGAAAGCAGAGGAACTGCCTAGCAAGAAAACATGCATCACACAAATGGGACGGAGGTTCTTCGTAGCCCTTACAGACCTCACTGTAGCCAAAATGTAGAATACAGAACCTCTGTCATGCATTAAGTTATGAATCTTATTTATATGGACATCTGTGTGCTGATGTCTCAGAATGTCTTTGAAAGATCTGTACTGCTATGGTTTCTTTTGTTTCGTTTCCCATTTGTACCACAATCCTAAATAGCTGCCATTTTCCCACTCCTGGGGCTTTCTGTAGATCAGTGGATGTTAGGTTTAAACTTCTGTTTTCTTTGATGAAGCTTTCAATAAAAAAATAAAGAAAAGAGCTGGCTGTCTTTCTGTGTTCTTCTGGCATCTTTCTGCAGAGTCTTCCCAAGGCTCTTGTGCTGAGTGGAGTCTTCTCAAGACCGTAGCTCTTAGGCTGAGTGCAGAGGGAGCAGAGAGGCTTGGCAGCAAAGTCTGCTGCCTCTGCATCTTCACCCAGTGGAGGCAAACAACTGGAGAGACAGGAGGGCTCTGTCACCCTGTCAGCAGCACAGCTAGCCATGAAGTCATGTAATGAATTAAAGTATGCTGGCCACATCTTAGGAGGTGAAATAGAGGAGGAAGTTTTTCTCACATCAAGACTGCATGCTTAATAGTAACAGGTATCTGCCAACCCCGTTGTCAGCTCTGAACCTGTTAGAAGCCCATTGCCTCTGTAGCTTATGTTAAAGAGTGACTTCAGGCCACGTGGAAGACAGAAAATCTTTATCTACAGAGTAAGTACAGCCTAAGCAGTGCTAGTGCAAGCCACACTTCATTTTGAAAGGGAACTGGAAAGTAAATTGCCTGCTCAGCCACATCTCATGGGGAAGGAGAAAGCCATTTGGCACACTTCCCTATAGCTACTTCAGTCAGCAGCTCTGATGATGCCATGTGCATTTCTTCCCATGAGGGCTGTTTCTTTGATGAAGATGAGAGTGTGCTGGAAGTGTCCAGAAACACTCCTCTCCAGTCAAGGGTCTTTATTCACTGAGTACACCTTACCTACCAGGAATGTGTCACAGTATTCAGCACTAACAATATTTTGCTGGATTACCTACACACTTCATTCTTTCTGTCCAATGAAATATTCATGAGTGAGCTGCTTCCTCCCTCCAGCCTAATCAGGAAAGATGAAATAAGAGAAGATGGAGGAAAGAAATGAGAAGAGTTTTGTTTTTTTTTCAACCATGTCTATGCTGAAGTGTCTGTTGCTGCCAGCCTTGATGATGGTGAGAGAAGGAGGAAGGCAGGAGGCTGAAGTTACAAGTGCCAGACAGTTTGAGTGGCAGCTGAGAAACCTGGGGAGACCGGCAGAAAGTGGAATGCTTTGTCCCACCAGAGAAATGGTGTCAAGGTGTTTTATACCTGATGCTCTGGCATCAGGTTTGACCTTGCCACTTCAAGGATTGCTTCATTTCCAACACCATTCCACTTCCAATTCTACTAACAAGGATATCACTACCAACTGTGGTTGTAGTGGGTTTGGTTTTATTGTCTGCCAGTTGGCTACTTGTGTGCATGCAGAATCTGACCAATGGTGGTATCCATGGAAGTGCAGGTAAGAAGGCTTCCTTCTCTTATCATCTTAGTCCTAGCATCAGTGCCCCCCAAAATAGATGTTCTGCTGAGTGTCACCCTAACAACCTTCTGCTGTGGCAGGCACTCCACCCAGTTTGGTGTCATCAGTAAACTGCTGACAGTGCACTCTGTGCCCTCAGCCAGGTCATTGATGAATATATTGAACAGAACTGGTCCCAGTACTGACCCCTGTGGGACTCCACTAGTCACAGGCCTCCAACTGGACTCCATCCCATTGACCACAACTCTCTGGTTTCTTTCCTTCAACCAGTTCCTAATCCACCTGATGGGGGTTTGGGAGTTACCCACCCCCCCACACTTTGTAAAATGACCCAGGCTAAAACTCAGTCAGCTGGAAGTTTAGATGAAGCTCTATTTACAGCTCAGCACAATGTACAAGCAGAGATATACACTATAGACAGCAATATTTACAGAAATATACAAGGTAAAGGTAATACAGAAACACAACTCCCCTCCCAGAAATCAGAGACCCCAGGAGGGGCTCCCAACCACNCAAAATGATCTCCTGACTGGCAGGGCTGGCTACAGCTGCAGACAGTACCCAAAGGCTTTCAGGGACTTCTGTTACTGTCTTGTCAGCTGCTGAGACTTCTGATTCTTCCCAGGCTGCTGGGGAAAGGAGGCAGAGAAGCTCTGACCTGCTCCTGATCTCCTCTGGATGATCTGTGTTATCTCCAGGACTTCCTGTCTTGGCAGGAGGCTTTCAGGTGCAGGCAGGATGCAATGCCATGTGCAGTCTCAGCACAGTGTCACGCTGGTTGTGCAGGCTGATTGCGTGGAGGCATTTAGAGCCTGTTCCTGGTAAGCTCTTGGAAGGCAGTTTGCAGGCAGTTCAGGATATAAGGCAGCATGAATACAACAGCAGAGAGCATGGATACAATGGCAGAGCACAGGTTGTGCTGCCTGTTCATTCCTTTTTATCCCTACAGTCCGAGGCTAAAGGGCCTTTGGACACAGAACAGCCAATCAGAATGGCAGTTAGCCAAGCCTGACCATATTAGGTGAAGCCATAGGCTTGCTTTACCCTTTTTAGGGCAGAGCACAGCCTTGCACAAGATACACACAAGCTGAGCCTGTGTACCTGGTTTACCACAGGCTACAAAGGGCCAGGGTCTTTAGACTCAGTGGCTCCACGTTCTTTGTTCTCTTTCCTGTGGTTGCTTCTCCCCAAAACATAAGGAGGGAGAGCAGAAAAACATCTCTGGGCAAGCCAGGACATCTATAAGCCTATTTTGGCCTGCTTAGGCCTACCAAGACAGCACCACTTTAAATGGAGGGATGGGAAGTTAATCTAATTAAGAAGGTGTAGCTGTGTTGTAAAGCTGAACAGTCTTGCCTTTGGAGTGTGACTAGCTGAGGCTCTGCTGCATTTAGGTACTACTGAAAAATAGGAGTGTCTGAGAAAAGGGTAGAAAGCATGACTTACACTTAATATTTGACTTATTTCAGGATTTGTTACCAGGCAAAACATTCTCTCTGTTGTGTGGAAGTCAGAATTTGATCCGTGACCAGCTGAAAATTGTGTAAGCTTCTTGAACTCCATTCTTGTGGGAGTGTCATAATGTCATGCTTTTCTCTCAGAAATCATTTCCTCCTTATTAACAGTTGTGCTACACTGCACAGCAGCCCACTGGGATGCTCTCTTCCTGAGGTAGAGCAACTTCTGCTCAATGCTGCTCTCGCATGAAAATACTCTGTAGCTCCTCTGAGCTTTCCACACATGATCTAATTTTCTAGTTAATCTTGGTGACATGCAAAGGAGGTTCATGGCCACCACTGAAGCCTTTTTATCATGGAGGAGGAGGCAGAAGGTGAGGAGCAGAAGAGATGAAAAAATCTTTTCAGTTGCTAACATGATACACACTCAAAAAAAAAAAAAAAAGAGGAAGCTTTTTGTCTGAGGAAGGTAAAGCAACGCAGAAATCAGAGTTGTTTAAAACTTCCCTCACTCTCTTTCTCTTGCATAGCTAGCTAACAGAATATAAATTGTGTGTGTGTGTTCTCAGGAGCAGTGTGCAGCCCTTGGAACACCTGAAGAGATGTGTTTGCCACCTCAATGTTTGCTTGAGCCTTGATGCCCGCTGCACAGTGCACAGAACTGAGTAACCCCTCTGATGAAGTGGAGATGTGATCCAATGCTACCTTTCTCCATTTGTGCTGTGCATTCAAGCAGTGAACAGCTGTTTTCTTAACCAGCACCCCAACAGTCTGATGCTCTTGCTGTAGAGATGAGTCTTTGAGAGGTCAAGAAATTAATCACATTAAAAATGAAACAAACCAAAACCCCCCAACAGGCTGTTTCATTTTTGCAATCATAGAATCATAGAATGGTAAGGTTGGAAGAGACCTCAAAGATCATCTAGTTCCAAACCCCTGCCACAGGCAGGGGCATTTCCACTAGTACAGGTCACTCAAGGCCTCCTCCAACCTGGCCTTGAACACCTCCAGGGAGGTTGTGGAGCACAGAAGACCTCCAGGGAGGATGGGGAGCACAGAATCACCCAACGTGATCAAAGATCAAAGATCACATTGGGTGATTCTGTGCTCCCCAACCTCCTTGGGCAACCTGTGCCAGTGCCTCACCACCCTCACTGCAAACAACTTCCTCCTAACATCCACTTTCAATCTCCCCTCTGCCACTTCAAACCCATTCCCCTTGTCCTGTCATTCCCAGACCTTGTCAATAGTCCCTCCCCAGCCTTCCTGGAGCCCCCTTCAGATCCTGGAAGGCTACTCTAAGGTCTCCTGGAAGCCTTCTCTTCTCCAGGCTGCAGAGCCCCAACTCTCTCAGCCTGTCCTCACAGCAGAGCTGCTGCAGCCCTCTCAGCATCTTGGTGGCCTCCTCTGGACCCACTCCAACACTTCCATGTCCTTCCTGTGCTGG
>WBNM01043107.1:0-29321 GCA_013399055.1 Ramphastos sulfuratus
CCTCCTGCTTTTGGTTGCAGAAGAATTGTGTGTTCACGAGGTGAGAGCAGAGACTGCTTCCTCTGCATGAGAATCAAGACTGAGCAAGGACAGAAATAGTCCATGTCACTGCCTGGAACACTGCTCCCAACACCTCCATCATGGAAGCATAGAATTGTGTCACTGGGAAAAGAACCCTAAGATCATCAAGTGCAGCCACCAACTTGAGTCCAGTTTTGGGCCCCTCACTACCAAAGACATTGCGGTGCTGGAGTGTGTCCAGAGAAGGGCAACGAAGCTGGTGAAGGATCTGGAGAACAGGACTGGGGAGGAGCAGCTGAGGGAGCTGGGGGTGTGCAGTGTGGAGAAGAGGCGGCGGAGAGCAGAGCTCATTGCTCTCTACAGCTCCCTGAAAGGAGGTTGCAGTGAGGTGGGGGTTGGGCTCTTCTCCCTAGTACAAGGTGATAGAAGGAGAAGAAATGGCCTGAAATTGTGCTAGAGAAGGTATAGATTGGAGACCAGGAAAAATTTCTTCCCTGAGGAGTGGTCAGAGCTTGGAACAGGCTGCCTGGAGAGGTGATGGAGTCCCCATCCTTGGAGGTGTTGAAGGAATGTGTGGAGGTGGCACTTTGGGACATGGCTGATGGTCAATGGCTACTCTTTGGGAGAGGAAGGAAGAATGCCAGCAAACTTCTTATTTGAGGAGATTTGAATATCCTAGTGACTCACTTCAGAAGTGGCTTGGATCCTGTGGTTCCAGGGACTATCATCCTGGCTAACTTTGTTGATATCCTAATCCTGCACAGAATTTGTTTCTCTTTTTTAAGCTTGCTCCAGTCTCAGTATTCAAACCATGACTGTTTTCTGCTTGTAACCCAGGGTGCCAGCATCCTGGCAGAACAGTTCTTCATTTGTCTTTGATCATACACATAACCTTAGTAAACAGGCAGAAATGGGATGTACTTGATTCCAGTGAGGATCACAGAATCACAGAAACATTCAGGTTGGCAAAGCCCCTCAGGATCACCAAGCCCAACCCATATCCCTACTCTACAAGCTTCACCCTAAACCATAGCCCCAAGCACCACATCCAAACAACCTTTAAACACACCCAGGATTGGTGACTCCACCACCTCCCTGGGCAGCACATTTCAATTCCTGACCACCCTTGCTGGGAGAAAAGTTTCCCTAGTATCCAGTCTAAACCTCCCCAGTGGCAGCTTAAGGCCATTCCGTCTTGTTCTATCACTTTACCTGTGAGCAGAGCTGTTACAGAAGGGGTAAATAATTACTGTGGGATGATATTTCAAAAATATTAATATATAGTTTATTAATATTAACTATTCAGAACTCGCATCACNACCTTGTAATGGCAAAAGCGTGCACTGTGCTCCCTGCTCATCTCCTTTTATCCACTACAGCCTGAGACTAATGGGCCTTTGGACACAGGATAGCCAATCAAATGCAAGTTAGCCAAGATTTGGCCATATTGGGTGAAGCTATAGGCTTGCTTTACCCTTTTTGGGCAGATCACAGCCTTGCATAAGGCAACCCTGTGCACCTTGTTTATCGCAGTTGCTGGGCAGGCCACAGACCCCAGACTTAGTGGCGCCAGGTCCTTTGTCCCTTTCCCGCGGTTGCTCTCCCCAAAACAGAAGGAGGGAGAGCAGAAAAACATGTCTGGGCAAGCCAGGACATGTACAAGCCTAATTTGGCCTGTTTAGGCCTACCACGACAAAAGCCCAGCAGCAGCCTCTCCAAAGCCTCCTTTCAGGTAGCTGTAGACAGTGATGAGCTCTCTGCTCAGCCTCCTCTGTTTCACACAAACCATTCCCAGCTCCTTCAGTCACTCCTCATCAGATTTATTCTCAAGAAGAGCCTTAGCTGCAAGTAGTTGTATCTGTGTAGCAAAGTGCTGCTCAGCACCACTGCACTATGCAAAGTAATAGCAGCACTCAGTACCACTGAACAAAGGTGCCAGCTGTGGAGCTGGTCTTGGTGGACAAGATATGGCAGAATTCATAATCTGAGGGGGGATGAGTTACCTCAGAAAGCACAGATGTGCTGCTGGTGCTTAGGAGAATGGAAGAGTTGAGGAAAATGTTATCTTTTGCAATTAGGTCACTGCTGGGCAATCCAGGCTGCCTCACCTGCCAGAGTCAGAAGTGGTCATATCTGCACAAAGTGATAATTTTTCTATCCCTTTTCTTGTCAAGATTGAGTCAATCACCATGTGACAGACCACCCATGTGTAAAAAGATAGATGTCTGGTGGGAGCTGATATGGAACCTACAGATGGGCTTATTGGCTTTGAAAGCAAGTAATTTTCCATTTATACTTCCCAGAGAGGATAAGGTCCTGGTACCTTCCAGAGGAGCTGTAGTTAGGCCATTACATGAGGTCTGAGATACTGCAGCTGATAACTGTGCCAGTTGCAGTCTTTTTCCAAGCTGCCCTTTCATCTTTCAGTCTGCCTTTATGTCTGGAGACAGCACTGAATGAATCACTCGTGGTAATTAATAGTCAACATATTAGCTGCAGGAGATGGTCATAATTTCTTCTCCCTACATCAGCCTCTCCTCAGATATCCATCATTAATATCAACTGGTTTATAGCATCATGCACTTACACTTAGGTGCTGTACAAATAGGTATAAAACCACAAACCCACAAAGCATAAAAGCTGAAAAAAGAGAAAATTAATGACCTTATCCCCCTGGTCTGATTCTCTGCAACAACAACAACAACAACAACAACTAGTTTTCAACAGACAAATTTGGATTCTGCAACCTAACTCTTCCTTAGAGGTTTCTCCTTCAGGGTATGTGCCCAAAGAACGTGTGTTTACTCAGCTATTTTAAAATGAGACAGAGAACATGTGCAGTATAGGATCATAGAATCATAGAATTCTTTCACTTGGAAAACACCTCTAAGATCATAGAGTCCAATCATCAGCCTGAGACCACTGTGGCCACTAAATGTGAACTGCTATGTTCACACTTCCCATCAACACCTCCAGGGATGGGGACTCCAACACCTCCCTGGGCAGCCTCTTCCAATTCCTGACCACTCTTGCAGCAAAGAAATTTTTCCTCGTCTCCAACTTGAGCCTCCCTTGGCACAATTTCAGGCCATTTCTTTTCCTTCTATCACTTTGTACTAGGGAGCAGAGCCCAACCCCCACCTCACTGTAGCCTCCTCTCAGGGAGCTGTAGAGATCAATGAGGCCTCTCCTCAGCCTCCTCTTCTCCAGACTAAACACCCCCCGGTCCTTCAGCTGCTCATCCCCAGCCCTGTTCTCCAGACCCTTCCCCAGGTTTACTGCCCTTCTCTGGACATGCACCTCAATGTCCTTCTTGGAGTGAGGGCCTCAAAACTGAACCCAGGACTCAAGGTGTGGCCTCACCAGTGCTGAGTCCAGGGGCATGACCACTGGGCTGGTCCTGCTGGTCATACTGTTGGTGATCCACACCAGGATGCTGTTTGCCTTCTTGGCCACCTGGGCACACACTGGCTTGTGTTCAGATGATTGTAGCCCTCTTTATGTGAAAGGCTTTAACTTGACTGCTGGGGCTGATGTGTCACAGATGAGTATTGCTCAATGATAAGATTCTGAATCCTTCATTTGCTGTCTACAACTATCTGAAGGGATGTTGTGGAGAGGTTGCTGGGCTCTTCTCACAGGTGATTGGAGACAGAACAAGAGGGAATGGCCTCAGGCTGAGGCTGAGGAGGTTTAGATTGGACATTAGGAAAANCCTGAATTAACTAGCAAGAATCAGCTGATCTGAAACAGAATAGTTCTGTGACATCCTCCTTGGTATGGATCTCCTAATAAATGAGTTGTTCCCTAGGAACTACAGAGAACAGAGAGAGCTGGTTACACCAAAGGAAAGAAGTAAGAATGTTGAAGAGTTAAAAGTGCACAAGCACTCATGCACACATTTTGTTACAGGAACTGCAAGGAACTTGGGAGTGTGAGACTGGGATGTTTGCAGGAGTTGTAAATAGGTAGAACACAAACAAAAGCTGAGAGCTGGAAGAAAAGAAGAAAGCTAACTAGGTTTTCCAGAGGGTTGGAAGGAAGTGAAACATGAGGGAATAGCAGAAGATGGGAAGGCTGCAGGAAGATGAGGGCAGACATATGTGGGCTTTGGGCTATTCCCTGCTGTGGAGCTGGACATCCAGTAAGGACTGAGGGCCTGGGAGCAAAGAAGAGAGGAATGAGATGACTCCCAAGGGGAGAGGTCTGGAGAATTTAATCTGGCATAAAGCTTAAAAGGGGAGCCTGAGAGAGCTTGAGGAGGAGGAGGCTGAATGGTGACCTCATTCATGTTGATAAAGATGTGCAGGTGAGTGCCAGGAGGCTGGAGCCAGGCTCTGCTGGGTGATGCCCAATGACAGCACAAGGGGCAATGGTGGAAGCTGAGGCATAGGAAGTTCCATTGAAACATGAAGAGGAATTTTTTCCCTGTGAGGGTGACAGAAGCCTGGCACAGGCTGCCCAGGGGGGTTGTAGAGTCTCTCTCTCTCTGGAGATATTCAAGAGCTGCCTGGATGTGTTCCTGTGTGATCTGCTCTGGGTGCTCCTGCTCTGGCAGGGGTTGGACTGGATGAGCTTTGGAGGTCCCTTCTAGCCCCTGACACTCTGTGACTCTGATTCTGTGATTCTGTGGTAAAGAGGAAGGTGAAAGACTGCAAAGATCTGTTATGACAGAGCACTTCCCAAGTGGAACAGGACATTTGGATGTGTCTCTGCTCACTATAGGGGGACTGGTCAATATGACCTTCAAGGGTCCCTTCCAACCCAATGCAATCTGTGAATCTGTGACATAGGGACAGGGCGAGTACTCTGTGTCTGGGGTGCACACTCTAGTGGGAGAGGGAACACAGGATGGACAATTACCTGCCTAAAGCAGAACACAAGAAGTTTGGTAAGATTAATGAAGGAAATTGCAAGCCAAGTTCTGACTGATTAGTGCTGTCAGAAATCTGGCTCTGGGTGCCCAGTGTTTGCCCTGCCATAACCAACAGAAGCATCCTGGCTGCACAGGCTTTTCTGTTTGTGTTCCCTTCAGCTGGTGGCATCCTTAGTGTAGAGGAGATCAAAGCATTAGGTGAGAAATGTTAAAATGCATCTAATTATGCTCCATTTACACCTTAGCCTGACATAGGTCACACAATTTACAAAATCCACCAAACATTCTTCTGGGATTTGTTGGTTTTAGTTTTCCTTAAGTGGCTGCTTGCATGGCCTCTGTCAGAATACAGCTGACTAGAGCAGGAAGTTATCAGCAGTTCTCACTACCTGCTACTAGCAGAAGGCAACCATGGGTTGTCCACCTCACTGCAGCACAAAGCCAATCAGGTGAGTCTCAGCTGATGGTCACAGAATCCTAGAATGGTTTGGGTTGGAAGGGACCCCGAAGATCATCCAGTTCCAACCTCTCTGCCACTGACAGGGACACCTCCCACTTGACCAGGCTAATGTCCAATCTAAATCTAGTTTTAAACCATTGTCCCTCATACTGTCACCACAAGCCCTTGTAAAAAGTTCCTGCCTAGCTCTCCTGTAGCCCCTTCAGGTACTGCAAAACTGCTCTAAGCTCTGCCTGGAACCTTCTCTCAACTCTCTCACCTGGTCACCTGGAGCAGACCCAGTAGGTGAGGCACATCCCATTGATCGACCTCACCAACTCTGCAGAGCTCCAGGAGGTGTCTCAAAATACTTCACCCATTTGCTCTGTGTGTATCTGTGTCTCACAGAGTGGTTGTGGTGGTGGAATGCTTTCTGCTCTGCTCCTCTTGTAATGGGCAGTGATAAATAACTGTAATCAGGAGCAGTAAAGATGGAAAAATAAAGTTGTAGCTGGTGTGCCATATGTTGATTGGCAGCTAGGATGCCAACCCTGCCTTCAGGAACATCTGTGGGAAACAGCTCTGCTCTCCAGCTGCCATCACAGTTTTCTCTTTGGAAAAAGGAAAATATGTTTCTAGATCTGAGCTCATTTCAGGTAGGTGCTCCAAAGAAACCACTTTATGGAATCACAGAATGGTAGAGGTCGGAAGGGACTTCTGGAAGTCATCGAGTCCAACTGCCCTGCCAGGCAAGAGCTGGATCCAAAGCAGGATCACCTAGGGCAGGCCATAGCTCTAGCATGATGTGTTCTGAACACCTGTGCCAACCACCAGCTTCAGATGTACCAGTAAAGCTTGTCCTGTAGCATGCCACCATGCCAAGTGTTTGGGGAGTGCTCTCCATGGAGCACAGCTGAGTTCTGACCCCTTGGGTTTAGATGAGTAGACACATACCCATGACATTGCTGTCTTCACTGGATATTGACTGTCCCTTTAAACTGATCAGGGAGCTCATGAAAGGGAGAAAATATTTAAGGAAGTAAATTAGCTGGCAAAGATTGAGAGAAGTTGTGAACTTCCCAGAACTGAGGCCTTTATGCTGAGATTTACTGTTATTATAGGGAGCAGAATTAGAATACCATCATCATCATCACAGAATGGCTTGAGTGGAAAGGAACCTTAAAGATCACTCAGTTCCAACCCCTTTGTCATGGGCAGGGACATCTCCTGCTAGAGCTGGTTGCTCAAAGCTTCATCCAGCCTGTTCTTAAACACCTCCAGGGTTGAAGTCCACAACTTCCCTGGGCAACCTGTTCCAGTGTCTCACCACCCTCACTGGAAAGAATTTCTTCCTCATCTCCAGTCTCAATCTCTCCTTTTTCAGCTCAAAGCCATTTGCCTTCATCCCAGCTCTTGTTAAAAGTCCTTCCCCAGCTCTACTGTATCCCCTGGAAAGCTGCTCTACGATCTCCCTGGAGCCTTCTCTTCTGGAGGCTGAACAGCCCTAACTCTGCCAGCCTGTCCCCACAAGAGAGGTGCCCCAGCCCTCTGATCATGTTGATGTCACCATGGAAGTGGATGTCCTGGTTCTGCAGCTAAGCTCATCACAGCATTTCAGTGTTACTTTTAGTTCTGTTGAAAGGTGTTTCACAAGGGTCCTGTTTCAACACAGCCTTTTGAGAGAGGCTGTCCTGTCACCATGAGCACAAGTGCCCATTGTGGAGGACCTGTAAGGGCAGATCTTTTTCTCTGCTGACTCAGAGAAAAGGATTTCCTGTGTCTGAGTTCCAAACATTCAGAAAGTCAGAGATTTCTGAATAATCTGAACATTAAACATGCAGGGGACATGTCCTTTGTCTCATGCTAACGTCGTAGCACATGGACTCGTTCCTGCTCTCTGAACCAAAACACACTTAGTAAGTCCAGTATAGGATCAGTCACAGGAAAATGTGCAGGTTTTACCCTCTGGAACTGCAATCCTATTTTTAAGGCACATTGAAACTGATTTTATAAATCATAAATTTAGGAAAGTCATGGATATGTCTGGAAAGCTGCAGTAACACGAAGGACATGGAACTGTTGGAGCGGGTCCAGAGGAGGCCACCAAGATGCTGAGAGGGCTGCAGCAGCTGTGCTGTGAGGACAGGCTGAGAGAGTTGGGGCTCTGCAGCCTGCAGAAGAGAAGGCTTCCAGGAGACCTTGGAGTAGCCTTCCAGTATCTGAAGGGGACTACAGGAAGGCTGGGGAGGGACTATTGACAAGGTCTGGTAATGACAGGTTAAGGGGCAATGAGTTTGAACTGGAGACTGAAACTGGATGTTAGGAGGAAGTTGTTTGCAGTGAGAGTGGTGAGACACTGGCACAGGTTGTCCAGGAAAGTTGTGGCTGCTCCCTCCCTGGAGGTGTTCAAGGCCAGGTTGGAGAAGGCCTTGAGTGACCTATGGCAGAGGGTTGGAACTGGATGATCCTTGAGGTCCCTTCCAACCTTACCATTCTATGATTCTATGATCCTATGATTCTATGATTCTATTGCCTCTTGCCCTTTGGCCCCATCCCTAGAGACATTCAAGGTCAAACCTGATGGGGCCCTGAGGAGCCCTGAGATGTCCCTGCTGACTGCAGAGGGGTTGGCCAAGATGACCTTTGAGAGTCCCTTCCAACCCAATGCACTCCGTGATTCTGTGATTCCGCTTGCTGTGAGCAGATGCTGGTGTGAAATCACATTCCTGCAGCACTGGGGCTGAGCACTTCAATCTATACAACTCAGGCAAGTAAAACTAAAGTTGCAGTCACTTGCTCCCCCTGACATAGAAAATATGGTCCTTCATTAGGTGTTTATTTTTAGTGCATGTACAATGCAACATGAGGGACTTAATGTTGCTATGGGAACTAAAACTTTCAATTCCTGAATTTTCTGCATTCTTTTCTTTTTTTTCCTTTTTCTTTTCTTTTTTTTTTATTTTCCTCTACTCATTTTCAAAAGAAGTGTACAGAAATATCATGGGAAAAAACTCCAGTTAGTGACAGGCTGAGAGAGTTGGGGTTGTTCAGCCTGGAGAAGAGAAGGCTCCAGTGTGCTCTTGTGGCCAGCAAGGCCAATGCCACTCTGGGGTGTATTAGAAGGGCTTNAGCCCCTGATGTTCTTTGATTCTATGATTCTATGAGACCACAGAGCAGCCTTCCAGTGCCTGAAGGCGTCTAGAGGAGAGTTATAGAGGTACATTTGACAGGGGTTGGGAGTGACAGAATGAGGGACAATGGCTTTGAGGTGGGAGAGGGGAGATTGAGACTGGAGATGAGGAAGAAATTCTTGACAGTGAAGGTGATGCAACACAGGTTGCCAGAGGAGGTTGTGGATGCCCCTCCCTGGAAGTGTTCAAGGCCAGATTGGATGAGGCCTTGAGGAACCAGGGCTGGTGTGAGGTGTCCCTGCCCATGGCAGGGGAGTTGGAGCTGGATGATCTTTAAGGTGCCTTCTAGCCCAAAACTTTCTCTGCATCTATGATCTGTGGCATACTGGGATAATTAATGTCAGGGGAAAAATAACAAACCTAAACTAATGCAGATCTTCAGTAGTAACCAAAATTATAATTGGCAAAACATGATGAATTTGAAGACAATTAAATGGATCTGGCAACAGGGCTCCATAGGGCTGCATGGATATGGCTCAGACTTCATGTATCTGCCCCAAATTGTATTGAACTGGCACCTGAGCACCATCATTTCTCTGTGAGAAAAACAAACAGGAGCAGAAACAGGAGCAGGACAAACAGATCTGTGCTCCTGTGTGACAAGCCAACCACAGCTGCTGAGCATGCTAACAGCTAACCTCTTAATACGTGTTACTGCCTCTAAAACACTTCTGTTCTCTCTCCATACAGACTTATCCTGGGGCAGTTCTCTTCTACCTCTCTTTATTGCAGGGTCCACACTGCAGTCTGCAAACAAAAAGTGTTTTGACAACTCATATTGTAACTACAGACAGACAGAGCAGCAGATACAGAATCATAGAACTGTTGAGGTTGGAAGAGATCTCTGACATAATCCAGTCCAACCACTCACCCAGAGCTCACAGCCCCACCACTGCTGCTCAGCCACTGCCACTAAACCACCTCCCTCAGCACCACATTCAGAGGTCTTTTAAACACCTGCAGGTATGGGGACTCTGCCATCTCCCTGGGCAGCCTGTGCCAGGGCCTGAGAACCCTTACTGGGAAGAAATGTTCCTAATGTCCAAACTGAACCTCCTTTAGCAGAGCCTGAGACTGTTTCCTCTTATCCTGTCACTTGCTGCATGTGAGAAGGGATCAACCCCACCTGGCTTCAATCTCCTTTCAGGGAGTTGCAGAGGGTGATGAGGTCTCCCCTCAGCCTCCTCTTCTCCAGACTAAACAACCTCAATTCCCTCAACTGTTCCACGCCAGACTTGTGTTCAAGGCCCCTACCACCTTGGTTGCTCTTCTCTGGACCTGCTCCAGCACCTCAATAACCTTCTTTTAGTGAGGGGCCCAAACCTGAACCCAGGACTCAAAGTGTGGTCTCACCAGCACTGAGTATTGGGGGACAATCACCCCTCTCCTGCTGGCCACACTATTGCTGATCCAAGCCAAGATGCTGTTGGTCTCCTTGTCCATGTGGGCACACACTGCCTTGTGTTCAACCAGCCATCAATCAATACCCCCTGGTCTTTCTCTGCTGGACAGCTTTCCAGCCACTCTGACTCAAGCCTGCAGCACTGTCGTGGCCAAAGTGCAGCACCCAAGGCTTGACCTTGTTGAATCTCATACCATTGGCCTCAGCCTATCCATAAAAATCTCTTCAGATCTCTCTGCAGGGCCTCCCTGCCCTCCAGCAGATCAATGCTTCCACCCAGTACAGGGTCATCTGCAAACTTACAGAGGGTGCCTCAATCCCCTTGTCCAGATCATTGACAAAGATGTTAAAAGGAACTGGCCCCAGCACTGAGCCCTGGGGAACACCTCCTGTGACCAGCCACCAACTGGATGTAACTCCATTCCCCACTACTCTTTGAGCCCAGACAGTTTTCTTTCAGCTGCACATTCAGACTGCTTGGAACAAGGAAGCTCTGTGGCCTTCCAGGGAAAAAGTACTGAGATCTGTAACTTGCCTCTAACCTCTCTAAAGGAAAGAATCAATACTAGTGGAGAAGATTCATTGCTGTGCCTTCTGTTCCCATCAAGGCCTGACTCAGCTCCATCCCTGGGATTTTGATGCCTTACACAGTTCTAACACAGCCCTTCAGGACATGGTTTAATGGCAATGGTGGTTGGGCTCAATGATCTTAGAGGGCTTTTCCAACTGAAACAGTTCTATGGTTCTATGAAGAAGTCCAAGACAGTGTCTCAGAAGACATTTACAAACAGTGGACCAGCAGTGACCTTGCCATGCCTATGATGCTTTGGTACCTTCCTAAGAGCTTTTGAAACACAGTGAATAATAATTCACAGTGAGGAAGCTGTTTTCCAGATGAAACAGAATATTTGATCCCTGGACAGGTATAATTGGCAGGTCAAAGTGCTTTACTGCTTCTGTGCTTAATTAGATGGTGATCATAGAATCATAGAACGGTGGGATCTGAAGATACCATTCGCTTCAATCCCCTTGCCAAAGCAGGATCACCTAAGGCAGGTCACACAGGAAAGCATCCAGCTAGGTCTTGAAAGTCTCTAGATGTTTCTAGATAACACCCCTGGTGAAGATAAGCACAACCTTCAACAGAAAAAGATGCAGAAAATCAGATCTGCTTAAAAGTTACTGACAAATCTGGGTGCTCTGTTTACACAGCCCAGAGATGCATTACAACATCTTTCTGGGTAACAGCTTATTAGTAGCAAAAATAGTGTTTGGTAGAATAATCAGACATTGTATTTCTGTGCCAGATGCTCCTCTGAAGAGTTTTGGTCCCTTACAATATCTGCTGGGGGCCTGAATTTCTTTAGTGGCATCCCAGATCTAGTCTGGCAAGTATCTTGTAGGTAGAATACGTAAATAAAGCGCAAATAATATCCAGAGCTGTGCTTATCTGTTCAGATGGCTTCTGTAGGAACAGATTTGTAGCTGAATGAGAAGGACAGTGTCAGCTTTATCTGGTGTAATGCTGAAGTAATCTACTGTAATCACTCAAATACCCATGAGCCACGGCCACGTTTGCTGTCTAATGCCTTTTCTTCCCCATCAAGCTGTGCTGCAGCCTCTAACCACAGCTAGCCATGTGGTCACCTTGTTTCCCTCTGAAGATCATCCATCTTAAGACTGTACTTAAACAAGCCTGGGCAAGATTTTAAATCCCCTCTTCCAAGAACCATTTGTGATTGATCTGTTCTTTTACTGTTCCTTTCTCTTGGATGGCAAAACAGTTCAGGCTTTGTTGTAAGCTGCCTTCAAAGGTAGTGAGAGCAGCAGAATGAGGGAGGTGATTTTCCTCCTTCGCTTATTTCTCGTGACACCCCACCTGGAGTGCTGCATCCAGTTCTGGTGCTCCCAGCACAAGAAGGACATGGAACTGTTGAAGAGGGTTCAGAGGAGGCCACAAGGATGATCAGGGGGCTGGAGAACCTTCCCTATGGGGACAGGCTGAGAGAGTTAGGGTTGTTCAGACTGAGGAAAAGAAGGCTGCAGGGAGACCTTAAAGCAGCCTTCCAGTACCTAAAGGGGGCTACAGGAGAGCTGGGGAGGCACAAGAGTTTGTAGTGACAGGATGAGGGGCAATGGCTTTGAGCTGGAGGAAGGGAGATTGAGACTAGAGATTAGGAAGAGATTCTTTGCAGTGAGGGTTGTGAGACACTGGCACAGGTTGCCCAGGGAGGTTGTGGATGTCCCCTGCCTGGAGGTGTTCAAAGCCAGGTTGGATGAGGCCTTGAGCAACATGGGCTGGTGGGAGGTGTCCCTGCCCATGGCAGGGGAGTTGGAACTGGATGATCTTGAAGGTCCCTTCCAGCACAAACCATTCTATAATTCTATAACCTCTGTTGAGAAACAGCAAGGATAATTTGCAGGGTTTTTTTAAATAAGTCTGTTGATAAATCTGTCCTTGGGAAAACAGAAGAGGCTCCCAGTTTCCCAGTTCAGCATGTGCCGTTCATGGCTTTAACTTCACTGCTGTCATGTCCAAGGAACTGAGGGCTACTAATTGTCATGGGTGTTCTTCAGGAGAAGGAAATCCTGGCTAAGAGGTACTGCTGGAGGGCATGTTCTTAAACAGCTGCACTGCTCTGCTGCTGCACTGATGGTGCCACCAATTTCCCTTATCCTTGCACGCACCAAAATAACGTGAGGAAATCACATTATTAAAATCTGATTACAAGCATCAGGCCACTCGGGCCAGTTGCTGTTGATTAAAAAAAGGAAGGAAAAAAAAAATTAAAGAGGTTGTCTATTAGGGATTATCAGAGAGCTGAGAGCATTTGAAAGGGATAAAAGTGGGTTTCTATGCACTGTGCATCCATAACCTCTCTGCTCCGCTGCAGAGCTTAAGAGAAAGCTGAACAAAACACCTCTTTGTGCTCGCTTCCTCCAGCCCTGGCTCTGCCCTCTGTCCCAGGCTCCTGTTTGTACACAGAAGCACACAGATCATTCACAGTGGCAGGAGCAGATCTGGAGGAGCCAGGTCCCGTGACCGTGGTGCCAGAGGGCATGATCAAGCAGGCAGATGCTGACTGATGGCCTCTTTGCACAATGTGAATCTGGAGTAATTCTGCTTAGATGGTTTAGCTTATTGTTCAAAGAAAACGGCCCGGGTTTTATTTGGGTAATGTGAGTGCTGGAGGGGGTGTGCATAAAGGTTTTTGCATCTGTGAGCACTGAGATGCATAATATTAGTGTGATCCTGATGTTGTCTTATTAGTGAGACAACTTGTCCTTTTTTGTCAGTGAATTGCAAAGATCTGTCAAGGCCCAATTTAATCTACTCCCTGTAATAGGATTTGTCTGTAGCTCGAGGAAACAGAAGCTTGTAATGCATAGGGTTATTAAGAGTGGGATGTAAGCTATTTGAGAGTCTTTAATAAAATATAATATCAGTATATTCAATGAATATGGTAAGAGGGATCCAAACATTTCTTGTTACAACCTTTGAATATCTTGGGAGATGAGAATGGTGCCAATTAAAGCAAGGGGGAAAGCGACGGTGCTCTGGATTCTAGTCTTCCTCTAAGTTAAATATTGATGCAAGCTAGAGTTCAATTCAAGAATCTCATTGGCCCTGCTGTAACCATTAAACTAAATCCCTGCCCTGTTCCAAGACAAGGTTAATGTATTTAGGGGACCTGGCAAGCAGCAGCCTTAGCTGCTTTCATGTACACCCATGCGTAGCTCTTTCGCAAACAAGGCAGTTTCAAACAAGGAAAGATGCAGCTGCCAGGAGGTACAAAGTATTCTGCCTTCTGAATTGCCTCACTTCCCACGGAACAAGCTTTCAGACAGTTGAAAATATCTGCAGTCCCAAACCTCACTCACCTCCTCCCTCGGCGCCAGTGACAGGAAACACAAAAATGCCAACCTTTAATTGCCTCTCTTTAGAGGGAGTTCTGGTGTCCAGAGCAAGCAATCAGCACGCAGCGATTGAGGGTTTGTGGATAGAGTCATTAGGAACAGGGCTCTGTTCTCTGTGCTCCTGAGCACTAGGGGAGTGTGGTAGGAAGCAGACTGCTCTGATCTTTCCCCATAAAACCAACCCTTGTATAGCTCAGTTCTGGTGCCCCAAACACAACAAGAACATGCGACTGGTGGAGCGGGTCCAGAGAAGGCCATAAAGATGCTCAGAGGGCTGGAGAAACATCCCTGTGGGGACAGGCTGGGAGTTTGGGCTGTTCAGCCTGGAAAGAGAAGGCTCTGGGGAGACCTTAGAGCAGCCTTCCAGTACTGAAGGGGCTGCAGGAGAGCTGGGGAGGGACTTTTGACAAAGGCTGGCAGTGACAGGACAAGGGACAATGGCTTTGAGCTGGGAGAGAGGAGACTGAGACTGGAGAGTAGGAAGAAATTCCTGACAGTGAGAATGGGGAGACACTGGAACAAGTTGCCCTCCCTGGAGGTGTTCAGGGTCAGGATGGATGAGGCCTTGAGCAACCTGGGCTAGTGGGAGATATCCCTGCCCATGGCAGGGGGGTTGGAACTGGATGATCTTTGAGATCACTTCCAACCCAAACCATTCTGTTATTCTATGATTCCCTGTACAGTCAAATCCCCATTATTGGAGATTCCTGGAAATGGAATAGCTTAAAATAAACTAAGGCTGGCATCTTACAGTCAACAACATCTTTGCAAGCCCTACAGTACCTCAAAATCCCTGCTTACCTTGCTGATTAATACGACAGTTTAAATACTTAGGTTGTCAGTCATGGCAGCCAAAATGTCACTCATCTGTTGAACTGAAATCACAAATAAGCAACTTGGGACACTTCTACTGACTTGAGGTATTCTGCAAGTACTCCCTGACTGAGCTCTTCCAAAAGTACTACTGAGTAAAGTGTCTGTTTTGAAAGAAAACATGCTGGTTCCCCCAGCTGATTGTTTCTGGATATGAAGTCAGGGTGCATCTCTCCCAGCACCTGACTGGTGGGGCTGTGCCAACACATCTGGTACAAGCAGAAAGAGGTAGGGAGGAGGGGCCTGTGACAGGGACAAATTTCACAAAGAGAAATCTTAGTTGGGGTTGGGACTGGCTGGCTTGAAGGCTTTTTTTGGTACCTGCAGAGTTTTGCAGAAATGGCAGAGATATGGGAATAAATAGTCAGGTTTTTTTGTTTTTTGGTTTTTTTTGGGGTGGGGGGGGAGTTAATTGAAGGAGAATTATTTGAGGTTTGTTGTTATGAAATAAAAATTCCTCTTGGACAGTGATAAAAGAATGAGATGAAACGAAAGGGGATTTTTCCTTAAGGAATTCTCTTTAGTTTAATGACTAAGAATTTGTTATTAATTAACCTGGGCTAATCTGGAGAACAAGGAAGTTGAGCTCCCTCTGTAAAGTTACTTGCTAAAGGAAATAGGCCTGGATATTATCTCAGATAGACAGAAGGGAGAAGGGGTACAGGTCATTTTCCCATTAATTATATTCCAGACAAAATCAGACAACATCAGAGAGAAATTTAGGCCAGTCAGGACTCAAGTATGGTCCACTGAGGCCTCCCCCAAGTCAGGAGGACTGTAATGTGCCTTCAAGGAGGTCAGGGCTCCCAGGAGGGTTCAGAAGCTGCTGTTGGAGAGACAGCAGATGATTATTCTTATGGCCTCACCCATCCTCTTTCAGGAAATTTATTCACATTGGGAACTGTGGCAGTGCTGAGACTGCTTTTGAGGCTTAAATTGGACCTCACCAAAGAGCAGCATGTCTCTATCTGTACTCCTTCCCTGAAGTGTCTCAGGTTACTGCTCTGAATCCTCCCTTCCAAAGCAGATATTACCTCTTTTTTATTAGAGAACACGGAACATAAAACAGCTTTTTTATTGCTACTCTGTTTTGGGTCCCAAAGGTTTTGCTTATGATGAGCAAGATGACATCCAAAACATTTCACAACTTCCTGAAGAAATTTGCAGGCTGTAATTTTCAGTGACTTGTAATACAGCAGAGAATTGAGCAGATTGAGAGCCCAGCTCACAGAGGGAGTCAAGGAGCTCAGTGAGCTCCTGCAATAAAGGTTACATGCTTGTAACCCTGGGAAAGTTGCAGCTCTAAGAGGCTCTGGCTCTCTGTGCAGTCAGAAAACCTAACTGGAAGGAATTCTCAAGGAGAGGAACATCATTTATTCTTTCCTCTTTTCACAGAGATGAGCATTTTTTCCCAGCTGCAAATCCTTCTCAGCAGTAGGGACCTAGGAACCAAGCTCTTCCCCCTTTCCAAGCCAGGGCAGGCAGAGATGTGTTGTTCCCTCTTCACTGCTTCTGACTGCTGATGGTGCAGCAGGTAAAGGAGTCGCTGAGGGCAGCAAGCAGGGTATGGATTAGTCCTTGATCTGAGCTGAGGCAGGAATTTGAAGGTTGTTCCAGTTTCTTGGATAAATGTGTTAACCACAGGCTACAGAGATATCCAAGGAGCATCTGGAAGCCTTCCAGACTTGCAGGTCTGGGCATTGTGTCAGGCAAGCTGCAGTTCACACTCTCTGACCCAACATATTTCCCATCCCTGCATAAAGAAAATCTCCAAGGGAGGGAGCAGGAGAGACCAGCTTTAGAAATCACTGCAGCCTGGTGAAATAAAGGCTGACTGAGAACCGAAGAGCCCAACAGTCAGGCAAGACTGCTGCAAGGAGAGGACATTTTCCTGTGCACTTACGCGTATTGACTTGCTGGGCCTAAGAGCAAGGAGTTAGCAGTAGCAGGCAGTTCCTCCCATTGCTGCCAGGGGTGTGGTGTGTACCCTGGCATTGCCAAGTGCCAGGGCTGCCAGCTCCCCACACAGATCAAGACTGTACCTAGGCCTGTGCCTACCTTCCAGGTAAATGCTCTAATGGTGCTGATGATGTAATCAGAGAGATCTCTGCATTGCTTCTTTGCCTTTTGCTTGCAGTAGACAGCACTCCAGAAAACCAGCCTGACCAGGCTCTGTAAAAGCCATCCTTAGGGGCAGGGAACATCTAACTCCCAAATCCTCCTGAGTTTTGTGGGAAACAAAGCAGTTTGCCAAAGACTCAAGGCAGAGAGGATGAGAGACCTGTTAGTGATTGCAATACTTTAAAGCTGAACTAAGTGGCACCCTTGGGCATCCTTAGCTCAACTAAGGTGACAGCCTCAGGTCTTAATCAATAGATTATGAGTGAGATGAATGTCTAAAGCATGGACATAAGAACACATTATGAAGCTATGGGTTTTTTCAAAAGCAAAGTATCCCTAATCAATTAATTTCCCACTCAGTCTGAAGTCTCACCTCATAAACCCTCTGTTACTGAAAAAATAGAAGTAATGATTCCCAGTGGAGAGAGGAAAAACAGGGATGGACAAGAGAAGGCATGAACAAGGTGGCAATGAAGTTCTCCAAGTGAGGCTGTTTCTGATTGTAAATTATTCTAACAAGGCACAAGAGAGAACCTGGTGGAAGGTCATCACTAAGCTTCCTGTGTCTTAGCAGCTAGAGGCTGCTAAAAGATCTTGAGATTTCAGGGCTGAATCTTGTGCTTACCAAACCCTTGTGTGATCTCAACAGTGCAGTCCTCTATGTTTCAAACAGTTTCTCAGCAATGAGCCTGAGATATCAAGATTCCCAGCTTCAGAAGGCCAAACCTTTTGCTGACTTCACCTTTTCAAAGAATTTAGGACTAAGAGTTTGTGGTCCACACAGATGCCAGGGGAGAAATGATTCTTTTTTTTAAATCTTATTTGTGATGGTAGATAAAACAGACAATCCTCATGGACATGGACACACATGAGAGGTGCTCTGTTAGTGAGAGGTCACAAACCATGCATTAGATTCAGTGGTAAAAATATTGAATGAAATTGAACAAAATCAACCCACAGGACATAAGAAAGAGAAAAACAGAAAAAAAAATTTGAAAAAGAAAAAGAGAAAGAGAAAAATAAAAGTAAAAAAGAAAAAGAAAAAGAAAAAGAAAAAGAGTAANTTCTCCATTGCAGTCTATTATTCTGTTGACTGATCTATCACAGGAAGGAGCACTTGCACCATTTGAAGCCACACTGGCCATTTTTCTTCCCTTATGGGATCAATATATATATAAATAGCTAGGTTACAGCTAGAAAATGGGTTTTAGATAACAAAGTTCCAGCTTGAAAGTTGGGTTGTTGATGCAGCAAGAGCTGAGATTTCTTTAACTCACAGATACGCAAAAAACTGCACAGATCTGCAGAAAACAGTAAAAGGGAGGAAAATATAAAAGTGAGATTTCTCTCTACCTTTGAATCCCTTTGGCAACACAACTTCACTTGCTGAGTGGTGCTTGTGGATGGATGAGGAGCTATTTCCAGCAGGATTTCTTCTAGAAAGCTTGAACCTTCCCTGTGGGAAGCTTTTCTACAGGTGGTAAATGCTTTGCTGGCCATTGTACACCAGCTTGCCAAATTCTTCCTTCTCCCAACACAACAGAGATGAAAAGGTGTCAGTGGGATTTTGAGAAAAGCAGTTGCAGCTCTTTTTCTCCCTCTATACTGGATGTTAGGAAATTGTCACCCTTATTTTGATCTTCCTCAGACTGCTGCAGTGAGGAGGTTGATTGTGTCCAGAGCAAGAAAACTGTTGTCTAGTGTGCTGCACTGGGCAGTGATACCTTCCTGAGCTCTAGAAAATATATCTTTAAGAGTTTAAACTCAGCATACTCTCTGCTCTGCACTGATGAGGCCACACCTTGAATACTCAGTTCAGTTTTGGGCCCCTCATTATAAGGACATTGAGGTGCTGGAGCATGTCCAGAGAAGAGCAAGCAAGCTGGTAGGGGCCTGGAACACAAGTCTGGTGAGGAACAGTTGAGGGAATTGAGGTTGTTTAGTCTGGAGAAGAGGAAGCTGAGGGGAGACCTCATGGCTCTCCCTGCAAGGAGGCTGGAGTGAGGTGATGTTGGTTCCTTCTTATGTGCAACAAGGGACAAGATAAGAGGAAACAGCCTCAAGCTGTGGCAAGGAAGGTTCAGTTTGGGTATTAGGAACAATTTCTTTCCAGAAAGGGTTCTCGGGCATTGGAACAGGCTACCCAGGGAGGGGGTGGAGTCACCATCCCTGGAGGTGTTTAGAAGTCATGTGGATGTGGTGCTGAGGGAGGTGGTTTAGTGGCAGTGGCTGAGCAGCAGTGGTGGGATTGTGAGCTCTAGGTGGGTGGTTGGACTTGATGATATCAGAGGTCTCCTCCAACCTTGGCAGTTCTGTGATTCCATGGTAATGATCTGCACTGCTGTTGGAAGAACAGGTGTAACAGTGGTGCACAGAAGTAAGGTCTGCTTCCTCTTAGTGGTTCCAATCTCTATTGCATCTCACACACATCATGGTAAGGAAACAGAAATCACATCAGTGGCATGTGGTATCAGGGAGAGGTTGCCATTGTACAGATGATGTTGCTCAAAGGCAGGCAGTGTTGAAGCTTTGGTGGCAGATCTCTGAAGGCAGACAGTGTTGAAGCTCTGGTGCTAGGTCTCTGAAGGCAAACAGTGTTGAAGCTCTGATGCTAGGTCTCTGAAGGCAGGCAGTGTTGAAGCTCTGGTGCTAGGTCTCTGAAGGCAGGCAGTGTTGAAGCTCTGGTGGCAGATTTCTGAAGGCAGGCAGTGCTGAAGCTCTGGTGGCAGATTTCTGAAGGCAGGCAGTGCTGAAGCTCTGGTGCTAGGTCTCTGAGGGCAGGCAGTGCTGAAGCTCTGGTGCTAGGTCTCTGAAGGCAGGCAGTGTTGAAGCTCTGGTTCTAGGTCTCTGAGGGCAGGCAGTGNAACTAGATGATCCTTGAGGTCCCTTCCAACCTTACCATTCTATGATTCTATGTTTCTATGATTTACTGGGGGGTGATTTAGAGCCTGCAGCCTTTCTGCACTGACCCTCCACCGGGAGCAGCTCCCCATTTGTGGCTCCTTAACTGGGAACTGTGGTGGCCACATGTTTGCAGCTTGCACCAGCAGCTCAGCAGCAGCTCAGCTCTTCTCTCCTTTTCTCTGCCCAGAATATTTTGTATTTTACCATGGGATCATTATTGTGAGTTTTGGAAGCATCCTTGTACAGGAAACTTACTCAGAGACCAAAGCACCATGAGTACATCTGCTGGAGTTAATGCTAAGGCTCTATAAGCATTGTTAGAATTTTTCCTGTTTCCCCATTCCTGCTTTCCAAGTTCTGATTGTTTAAACTGTTTAATTCTGTGTTCAGAAATACCCTTTGGGCAACTACTTCCTGTCAACTGAAAATCCAAAGAACCTCAGGGAATTCCCCCAGATTTTTGCATATCAATAATAAAAATTCATATTCATACCAAAATTAATATTCCTAATTCATAACAGGTTATTAATTCCTACAACAGCAGTGTTGAAGCTTTGGTACTAGATCTCTGAAGGCAGCTGGTGTTGAAGCTCTGGTGCTAGGTTTAGAAGAACTTACTTTGTCCTCAGAATCCAGGTGCAGAAACTGTCCCTTCTGAGATAGACAGGAGGATCATGGGCAGCTTGCTTCACAGCTCTCCTCACCTTCATCCTGAAGGATTCAAAGGCTGATGACAAAATGAAATGACAGGATGTGATGGTCTCTTATCTTGTCAGTAAAAGTAAGCACCCAGCAGGTGAAGGGCACTGTCTGAACCTTGAAATGAGGGCATGGAGAGAGGAAAAAGAACATGGGAATGTATGTTCTGGAGAGAAAACCTCTCACTTTCTCTGGAGAGGGAACAATGAAACAGAAATGATGACTACACTGAGCAGACTGAAAATAACCCAGTTCTTTGCACTTGTCCATTGACAAACTTTAAATGACTGCAAACTTATTTTTTAAAAATATATTTGATCTGTGTAATCCTACATTAAAAATACGAACCCAGTGGTGAAAACAGCAGGTTCAGATGTAAAGGGCAGTCTAATTCTAACAGATCAGCCTTGGAACCTCTTACAGCTCCTCTGCAAACTGAGCTGTAGCTGAGGAGAAGTGAGAGATGAGCTAAGAAGACCACGATACCTCTGGCAGCACCAGAGTCCATGGTGAGGATCCAGGCTCAGTACCATGTACCAGGGCAGACACCCTCCTCGCTGAGCCCTGTACTTGTTGAGCACAGTCAGAGTTCACAGAATTCCAGTTTGACTGGAAGGGAATCTTAAAGATCATCCAGTTCCAATAGCCCCACCATGGGCAGGGACGCCTCCCACCAGCCCAGGTTGCTCAAGACCTCATCCAACTTGGCCTTGAACATCTTCAGGGATGGGGCATCCGCAACCTCCCTGGGCACCCTGTGCTAGTGTCTCACCACCCTCACTCTAAAGAATTCCTTCCTCATCTCCAGTCTCAATCTCCCCTCTTCCAGCTCATAGCCATTGTCCCTCACCCTGTCACTCCCAGCCCTTGTCGAATGTCCCTCCCAGCTCTCAGATACTGGAAGGTTGCTCTAAGATCTTCCTGGAGCCTTCTCTTCTGCAGGCTGAGCAGCCCTATCTCGCTCAGCCTGTCTCCATAGAGGAGGTTCTCCAGCCCTCTGATCATCTTTGTGTCCTCCTCTGAGCTCTCTACAGCAGCTTGGCAACTTTCTTATGCTGGGAGCACCAGAGCTGGATGAAGTACTCCAGGTGGGGTCTTACCAGTGTCCCATAAAGTGGGAGAATCACCTCCCTCATCCTGCTGGTCCCCCTGGTTGATCTGCACTGTAGGTGTTGGGTGAGTGCACAAGGCTCTCAAGACACAGTACAGAAAATTATCCTGCATTAAATCAAGCTCTTGTGGTGCTGTACATTTCCTTGCTTTTCATTAGTGCAAAAGAATAACAAACAGGCATGTGCACTTCTGACACATTTCATCTTAGAAAGTCAGGGCACTTTGCAAATACTAATTAATCTAACACCCCATTTATTGATTAGAAGGCTTTAAACATCCTGAAGTCAGAAATGGTTCTGGTCTGTCAGACTGGTTGGTGTTGGTGA
This sequence comes from Ramphastos sulfuratus, assembly GCA_013399055.1. Lineage (NCBI taxonomy): Eukaryota > Metazoa > Chordata > Aves > Piciformes > Ramphastidae > Ramphastos > Ramphastos sulfuratus. Next base: position 21,884 of record WBNM01043107.1, read on the forward strand.
TTTCAGCCAATGCACCTGGGATTAATCACTCTGTTCCAAACAGGCCATGGCACAGTGTTTCTTCTAACAGATATTTGACAGAGATGACATAAATTAATATTATTAATTATTTTAAGTGGCTTTATACCTCCTAAGTGCAAGAAGCTTCTGTGTAGATTGTTGGTTGTTTTATACATATATATATATATGTATATATATATATAATGAAATTGCATTAAAGAAATGGAGAGTGAAAATGTTTTTTTTTCGTAATACAAGGTTCCTTGTTTTTTTAACATGTAAGGAAGGAGCTCTCTGGGTTTCTAAAGATTTACTGTAGAATTAAGCACATCAGAGGTTTTTTTTTTCCCCCATCTTAATCTCAAAGCAGGGAGGTTAACAGCCTAATCCAATAGTCCCTGCTTTTGGTGGTATCCTTTTATACTGCCTCCAACCAGATCAGGGTGGGATCTCAGGCAGCATATCCTCTTTCCAGCAAGCCAGTTGTTAACATACACTTAAAACATGTTGCTTAAGAGCATCTCTAAAGAGAGGCTGTCTTCAGAGTGTGCTTAAGGTTCATTATGTGCTCAGGTACTTTGGTGAAGTTTAAAGACTTTAAAACATTTTCATAGAAACCCAGAAATTAGAAGGATTTGGGCAAGTTGATTTGTGGGCCTCTTCTCCCACTAATGACAGAACAAGAGGAAATGGCTTAAAATTATGCCAAGGGAGGTTTAGGCTGGAGATGAAGAAAAATTTCTTTGTTACAAGAGTGGTCAGGGATTGGAAGAGGCTGCCCAAGGAGGTGGTGGAGTCCCCATCTCTAGAGGTGTTCAAGAAACCTCTTGACATGGCACTGTGAGACATGGTTTAGTGGTCATGGAGATATTGGGTTGAACTTGATGATCTTAGAGGGCTTTTCCAACCTTAATGAATCTATGATTCTGAGTAATGAACTGAGTTTGAGAAATGGTGCTCTTGTGTGTCAAGCACAGGTCAATAGAAAATATACTGAGTCTTTTTATAGAAATGTGGTATCAAAGGTAGTAAAATTGTGTGATGGCTGAAGAGCAATCTTCAGTCTACAGAATAAAAGAACCCTTGGATTCTCCTGTTACATGGAGGTAACTGCTAAGGGATGGAGATACCTATGGAAAGTGACCCAACCTCATGAAGTTCAACGAGACTAAGTGCTAGGTCCTACAGCTGGGTCAAGGCAATCCCAAGCACCAATACAGGCTGGGCAGGGACTGGCTTGAGAACAGCCCTGAGGAGAGGGACTTGGGGCTGCTGGTGAACAAGAAGCTCAACATGAGCCAGCAGTGTGCACTTGCAGCCCAGAGAGCAACCAGAGCCTGGGCTGCAGCAAGAGCAGTGTGGGTAGCAGGGTGAGAAAAATGATCCTGCCCCTCTGCTTCGCACTGATGAGACCCCACCTGGAGTACTGCATCCAGTTCTGGAGCCCCTGGGACAAGAGGGCTATGGAGGTGCTGGAAGGTGTCCAGAGAAGGGCCACAAGGATGAGCAAAGGGCTGGAGCTGCTCTGCTGTGAGGAGAGACTGAGGGAGTTGGGGCTGTGCAGTCTGGAGAGGAGAAGGCTCCCAGGTGACCTTCTTGTGGCCATTCAGTATCTGAAGGGGACTACAAGAAAGCTGAGGAGGGACTTTTTAGGCTGTCAGGGAGTGATAGGACTGGGGGGAATGGAACAAAGCTAGAAGTTGGTAGATTCAGACTGGATGTTAGGAAGAAGTTCTTCAGCATGAGGCTGGTGAGAGCCTGGAAGGGATTGCCCAGGGAGGTGGTGGAAGCCTCATCCCTGGAGATGTTTAAGGCCAGGCTGGATGAGGCTCTGGACAGCCTGATCTAGTGTGAGCTGTCCCTGCCCATGGCTCGGGGCTTGGAGCTGGCTGATCCTTGTGGTCCCTTCCAACCCTGACTGATTCTATGATTCTAAGATTCACATGAGAAAGCTCAAGCTGAAAATCTTGTTTCTGAACAATTCCTGTGCAACCTGCCTTCTAGTCCTGAAAGCACCCAAGGCAGTAGACCTTCCTGCCTTCCTGATGGACTTGGAAAGAGAGTGGAGTTCTGTGCCTGTGCTCTGGAGCATTCACGCTCTGTGCCATGCAGAGTGAGCCAAGCTCCAGGACAGAGGGTGCCTGTTGTGTGGCTGTGCTCTGGTTGGCTGGGAGTCATTCACGAAATGCAGACACAGAGGGGAGGAGTTTCCCCCAGAGCCTCTCCCACAGCTCCAAGCCCTTCCTCTGGATACAGAACAATGTGCCCCCAGCCCCACTGGGTCCCTGAATCCCTTCCTGATGGCCCACTCCCACCAGTATCATGAGACACACAGCAGCCTGAGATTCTTGATCTGGGCTCTGCTGCCTGTTCAGAGCACTGTAGTAGTAGGAGATGTAGGTCTGACACCAAAAACTGAGGAGGTGTTGAACCAAGTGTGCTCGTTTCCTGAGCAAAGGAATCATTAAAAAAAACCCCAAGAGTGTCCATCTTCTGGAGGTTTTGTGCCTCTGAGCCCTGGTTAGATCCTGAGCATTAGAGACATGCCTCTTTCAGATGGTCCCTAGGACCTGATAGCTTTGCTGTGTAGGAAGATTCATATTCAGAGTCTGACATTTCTTGGTAATCCTTTGGGATTTACAATCATGGAATCAGAAAATCAGAGCATTAGAGAATCAAGGAATTGCTTTGCTGCAAAAAGATCTCTGAGATCATTGAGTCCAATTGTTGACCTAACACCAGCACAGCCCTTGAGCCATGGGCCAAAGTGCCATGTCTACAAACCTAATGATTTTACAAGGTCTTGCAATGACAGGACAAGGGGCAATGGGTTTAAACTGGCAGAGGGAAGATTGAAACTGGATGTTAGGAGGAAGTTCTTTACAGGGAGGGTGGTGAGGCACTGGAACAGGTTGCCCAGGGAGGTTGTGGCTGCTCCCTCCCTGGAGATGTTCAAGGCCAGGTTGGATGAGGCCTTGAGTGACCTGTGCTAGTGGGAGGTGTCCCTGCCTATGGCAGGGGGTTGGAACTGGATGATCTTTGAGGTCCCTTCCAACCTTACCATTCTATGATTCTATGATTCTATGATTTTATGAGGCAGTGCCTCACTCTGTGTGTTACTTGTAGATACCTAAATCATCTTTAAGGTATGGAAAAGACTGAGAGGGGATCTAATCAGTGTCTACAAATACCTGAGGGCTGAGGGACAGGAAGGAAGGGACAGGGACAACTTCTGCTCACTTATGCCCTGGGATAGAACAAGAGGCAATGGATAGAAACTGCAGCACAGAAAGTTCCACCTCAACATGAGAAAGAACTTCTTGACTGTAAGGGTCCAGAGTAATGGCACAGGCTGCCCAGAGAGATTGTGGAGTCTCCTTCTCTGGAGTTTTTCAAAGCCTGTCTGGATGTGTTCCTGTGTGACCTGCACTAGATTCTCTGGTCCTGCTGTGGAAGCAGGGTTAGACTCTGATCTCCAGAGGTCACTTCCAACCCCCAACATCCTGTGGTCCTGTGATGTTTTAGATCTCTTTCTAAGTGCCTGAAGCAGCCTTCCTACCATGGCAAGTCAAAGTTAACCTCATATCAGAAAAATCAAAGAGAAAAAAATATCAACAAAACTAACTGCTAGGGTAAGTGTGGGGGGAAATAAAGTAGGAAACCACCTTTTGGAGACTTGGGGAGTGTAAAAATAATTCTTTGCTGAAGGAGATGAAACCATTTTATAAAAGTGCTCTGATGTGTCTTTGAAACTCCATTTCACATTGAGAGAGCAATCTTGATTCACAGCTGGTATAAACTGTCAGGGCTATGTTGAAGCCAATTTCCTCCAGCTTCTGACCTGGCCCAGAGATATCATCTGCTGCTGTCTGTACTGGTGTCATCTAGTATCATCTATATTGGCATCAGGATAAAATGTACCTGTGTGCATATAGCTTTGTGTCTAACAAAGACACAGGAGGGTGCTAACACAGAAGAAAGAAAGAACTGGTACAGAATGAATGAATAGCTCTGGTTGAGAAATGCTTTATACACAACCAGGCACTGCTTACCCTTCACTTGCTGCTTTTATTTATTTGAGAGATGTGTCTTTCACACAGCTGGCTGACAGTTACATTAGATCCATGGAATCAAAGAGTCATTGAAGTTGGAAAGGGCCTCTATAATCATGGAGTCAAACCATCAACCTAACAGCATCATGGACATTAAACCATGTCCCAAAGTGCCATGGCCACAGGTTTCTTGAACACCTCTAGAGATGACAACCTCCCTGGGCAGCCTGTTCCAATCCATGACCACTCCTGCAGCAAAGAAATTTTTCCTCACCGATCTAAACCTCCCCAGGCACAACTCCAATGCAGTACAACAGCATACTCCCTCCTACTGAAAGCAGATGTTGTAGTAACTCACCTTATGTCCTGCAGAGAGGATCAAACACAGGGTGCAGGCAGGGAAATGGCAGCTCAGTGTTGTCATTGCACTGTTTTCTGTCTACAACATGTGCTTTGCTTTTCCTCCTCTGGAAATCCAAAGCCTGCAACCAGTCAGAATATGAAGGCTGATGTGGATGTGTGGCCAAGGTTTATTCTGCAACATGTTGTCAACATTCTGGTAGAGTGTTGCAGTTCTCAAAAGAGGCTTTGCATGGTGGTTTCCTCTTGTGGAAAGCACATGTGTGTGTGTGTGTGTCTGTTTGTGTGTGTATACTCTGTGTGTGTGCATGAGTTTTCCAAGACTTCTACAGGTGGATGTCAAATTCAGTGATGCCAGCCTGCAGGAGCACAGGCCTGGAGATGTGGAGTGTGATGGTACCAACTGCATGACTACTGCCTGAGGGGAGAGATTCCAATAATTTCCCAGGCTGTTCTGGGAAGTGCAGGTAATGCTAGTTTTGGCAGGTTTTTCTGTAATTGATACTTGCCTACTGGACACACCTTCTGCTAGAACAGGACCCTGCCCCTCAGGCTGTGATCTGGCAGGCTGCTGCTGCTGCTTCCCTGCTAACACTGAGACTGCACAGCTCTTCTTCGTGGGAACTGTGGTGGGAACTGACCTGATTTGAAACAAAATCCAGCATCAAAGCCTGTTTTTCTTCAGTGAAGATTCCTGTGCTGGATCAATAAATGGCTGTGGAAATTCTTGTGCCAGCATGCTGGTGGGAGAAGCAAGGGGTGAAAAGCATAGCAGAGTGCTATGGGGCAGAGTGGCTGGAAAGCTGCCCAGCAGAGAAAGACCTGCAGGTGCTGGTCAACAGCTGGCTGAACACGAGCCAGTGTGTGCCCAGGTGGCCAAGAAGGCCTCCAGCATCCTGGCTTGCATCAGCAATAGTGTGGCCAGCAGGAGCAGGGAAGTAATTGTCCCATTGTACTCAGCATTCAAGGTGTGGCTCTGTACCTTACATCCTGGGTTCAGTTTGGGGGCCCTTACTCCAAAAAAGACATTGAGTCTCCAGAGAAGGGCAGCAAAGCTGGGGAAGGGTCTGGAGGACAGGGCTGGGGAGAAGCAGCTGAAGGAACTGGGGGTGTTTAGTCTGGAGAAGAGGAGGCTGAGGGGAGACCTCATTGCTCTCTACAGCTCCCTGAAAGGAGGCTGGAGCCAGGTAGGGGTTGGGCTCTTCTGCCTAGTATCAGGTGATAGGAAAAGATGAGCTCAGGGGCCCATCAGGTTTGACCATCAATGTCTCCAGGGATGGGGCTTCAGCACATCCCTAGGCAACCTGTTCCAGTATTTCACCACCTTCATCATGCAGAATTTCCTCCTGATGTCCAACCTAAATCTGCTCTGCTCCAGTTTCAAACCACTTCCCCTCATCCTATCACTAAAATCCCTTCTGAGCAGTCCCTCCTCAGCCTTCCTTTAGGTTCCCTTCAGACACTGAGATGCTGCTGTAAGGTCTTCCCAAAGCCTCCAGGCCAAACCTCCCCTGTTCTCCCAGGCAGTCTTCATAGGAGAGGTTCTCCAGCCCTTTGATCATCTTTGTGGCCTCCTCTGTACCCAGTCCAGCAGCTCCATGTCCTTGTGTTGAGTACTCCAGAGGTGGACACCTTCTAAAAAACTCTGAGATTAGAATAGACTCACACTGTACATTTCCTGTCCTGTCTGACTGGGGGAAGCCCACAGCAGTCCCTGGGAGTAAGGCAGTATTATTTTACATAAGCACACAGATTTAATTTCAACATACCTGCTGACAGCCTACACTATCCTTTCAGTTGCAATGAAGCAAAGTAATTAAGTTTGGAAATCCTCAAATAATCTTTATACTTGATCTTCAGACCTGCTGAAAATACTTTTCCAGGCAGAAATTCACCATATTTGAGTCTGCTGAGACAGTAGAGAGCTGCTGGCCTTCCAGCTCTGTCTGTTGTCCCAGAAAGGGATTCTCCACCTGGAATTATGGAATCACAGAATGGTAGCAGTCAGAAGGGACCTCCAGAGATCATCCAGTCTACCCCCCCTGCCAAAGCAGCATCACCCAGGGCAGGGCACACAGGAACACATCCAGGTGGGTCTTGAAAGTCTGCAGAGAAGGAGACTCCACAACTTCTCTGGGCAGCCTGCTCCAGGCCTCCAGCAGCCTCACTGTGAAGTTTTCCTCATGCTGAGGCAGAATTTCCTGTGTCCCAGTTTGTGTCCATTGCTCCTCATCCTGTCATAGGACATCACTGAAAAGAGGCTGGGCCCCTTCTTCTTGACACCCACCCCTCAGGTATTTTTAGTCACAGATCAATCTAGGCCAGAAAAGACCTTTAAGGGCAAGTCCAGCTGTCAACCCAGCACTGCCAGGTCACCACCAAACCATGTCACAGAAATCTAGAATCAGAGAATGGTCCAGGCTGGAAGGGACCTCCAGAGCTCATCCAGTCCTGCCCTTCTGCAGCCGGCAGGGACATCCCTACCAGCCCAGGTCACCCAGGGCCCTGTCCAGCCTCACCTTGGATGTCTCCAGGGCAGGGACCTCAACCACCTCCCTGGGCAGCCTGTTCCAGGTCTCCACCACCCTCACAGTAAAGAACTTGTCCCTCAGCACCACAGCTACAAGGCCTTTAAACCCCTCTAAGGATGGAGTCTCTGCAGGCCTTGGTCTCACACCACTGCCCGGGGCCATGCCTGTAGCTGGTGGCACTGTGCTCATTTGCATGTGGAAGCTCATTGCCTGCCGGCAGCATTTCCCAGCAGCCTTTGCTCCCCACACTCTGCAGGCCAGGCTGGGGGTGGCAAAAGGGCCTGGGCTGGCAGCTGCCAGGACACCTGCAGTGACTGCAGAGGAGAGAGGAGCTCATAGAGCCATAAAATCAGCAAGGCTGGAAGAGATCTCCAAGCTCACCCAGTCCTACCTAGCACCCAGCCCTACCCAATCAACCAGACCATGGCCCTAACTGCCCCATCCAGGCTTTGCTTGAACATCTCCAGAGTCTGCAACTCCACCACCTCCCCAGGC
>WBNM01043108.1:6984-17142 GCA_013399055.1 Ramphastos sulfuratus
CCCTGCCTCTCAGCCAGATGTTTGCCCTGCCTCTCAGCCAGACATTTGCCTGCCTCTCAGCCAGATGTTTGCCTCTCAGCCAGACGTTTGCCCTGCCTCTCAGCCAGATGTTTGCCCCTCAGCCAGACATTTGCCTGCCTCTCAGCCAGATGTTTGCCCTGCCTCTCAGCCAGACGTTTGCCCTGCCTCTCAGCCAGACATTTGCCTGCCTCTCAGCCAGATGTTTGCCCTGCCTCTCAGCCAGACGTTTCCCTGCCTCTCAGCCAGATGTTTGCCCTGCCTCTCAGCCAGATGTTTGCCCTGCTGGAGCCTCCAGCTTAGGTGAAAGAGCTGTGGGTGAAAGGGCTCTGGAGATGGGCTGAGAGACTTGGCCAAGCCTGCTGCTTGCTCTGACTCCCCTGCTAATTAGCTGCCAATTAGAAGCTTGTGGAGGTTCAGCACATGCTTGGCACTGCCCCTTCTGCCCCTGGCTGCCAGGCTGTGGGGTGAAAGCTGCACACTCAGTGGATTTTTAGACCTTTCCCCCTCTGCCTGGCTCTTGCCTTGGCCTGCCTCACGTTTACCTTCCAGGGCTTTGACTCCCAGGGCTGGGGAGAACTTTGCCTTGTTAGGAACTGGGAAAATGTGGCTGAGGAGCCAAAACCAAACTAAAAGCTGAGTGGGGCTGGGGCTGGGCAGGGCCCTGGCAGCAGTGTTGGTTACCTGCATTTGCATTGGCTGCTTCCCCCTTCCTTCACTGCAGGCAGCACAAGAGAAATTAGATGAAAATTACAACTCGCATCTTTATTAGACAAACACCAGCAAAGGAAGAGAGACAAACAGTCACAGGACACATTGTATATACAAAATCTGGGGGGTCCTTCCCCTCCCCCAAAAAAAAAAAAATCCAAACAACCCCCCCAGAAACAAAAAACAAAAAAACAACAAATGCTGAGCTGGGACAAGCAGGTTGCAAAGTGCCAAACTTGGTTGGGCTCCAGCGGCAGAGCCTCACCAGGGCGCGCGGGAGACGACGCAGCGGAGAGAGAGCTCCTCAAGGGAGGCTCCTGTGTGACAAGAGATAGGGTTTAGGTGGCCCTCACCCTGCTGACCCCCCCACTAGGCTTGAGTGAAGAACCAGCCTGAAGGTGTCTTCTGGCCACTGAAGGGGTCTGGAAGGAGACTTTTAGCTTCTGTAACTTCTTCTGGTGGAGGAAGTTGAGACGAACTTCACGCTGGAGCTGCTGCCCCCTCCCAGGGTGGTGCTGCTCAGCCCGGGGCCACTGCCACAGGTGAAGCTGTTCCCCACGCTGCAGACTCCACCTCCCATGCTGAGGTTGCTTCCTCCTCCATAGCCTGTCCCCACGGTTGTTCTGGTCACGGCTGCAAGAAAGAGGTGGAGGTGGGGAAGGGGAAGGGGAAGGAGAAGGAGGAAGAGAAGGAGGAGGAGAAGGAGGAGAAGGAGGAGGAGGAGGAGGAGGAGGAGGAGAAGGAGGAGGGGAAGGGGGGAGGAGGAGAAGGAGGAGTAGGAGGAGGAGGAGGAGGAGAAGGAGGAGGAGGAGGAAGAGAAGGAGCTTTCAGTTTCTCTGGGGGTTAGGTTCTTGGTGCAGAGACACCAAAGCTTAACTACTTGAGGGACTTACAGATGTTCACTGGGACACCATCTCCAGCCAGCCTGTGAGGGGACACAACACAAGAAGGGAAGAGGATGAGGAGTCTGGGGACAGTTGGGGGGAAGAAGAAGGAACATTTCCTAGAGACCTTTGTGGGGAGGAAGGCAGAAACTTGGCATAACTTGGAGGTGCTTCCTCCACCTCCTTGACTCGTGACACTTGCTGACCTCTGGTAGCTGGGGGCACTCTTGCCACCTCCCCTCCCCACCACCTACTGCCCTGTTCAGCCCCTCGGGAGTGCTGAGCATCTCCAGCAGATGCACTGCTTGGTCCCTCCAGCATCAGGACCAGAAGGGTTTCATTTCCCACCCACCTGCACTCCTCTCCCTCCAGCAGCTTCCTGTAGGTTGCAATCTCGATGTCCAGTGCCAGTTTGACATTCATCAGCTCCTGGTACTCCCGCAGCTGCCTGGCCAGGTCAGCCTTGGCCTGCTGCAGGGCATCCTCCAGCTCTGCCAGCTTGGCCTTGGCATCCTTGAGGGTCACCTCCCCACGCTCCTCAGCGTCTGCGATGGCTGCTTTCAGATTGGCACACTGCAGAACAAAAGTCCTGCTCAGGTTCTCCAGGCTGGACCTGGACTTGTTCTTTCCCTGCTCTGAAGCCACAGGGGCCTGTCCCAGCACCCATCAGGACAACCACTTCACAGGGTCATAGAATGGTTTGGGGCTAGAAGGGGCTTAAAGGATCATCTAGATCCACCCTCCTGCCCTGCCATGCTCAGGGACACCTCCCACCAGCACAGGCTGCTCAGGGCCTCAGCCAGCCTGGTCTTGGACCCGCCCAGGGAGAGGAGAGCCACAGCCCGCCTGGTCTTGGACACCTCCAGGGAGAGGACATCCACAGCCCCCCTGAGCAGCCTGTGCCAGGCTCTGCCCAGCCTCACTCCCAACAATTTCTTCCTCCTCTCCACTCTCCCTCCCCCCTCTCCCAGCTCCAATCCATCCCCCCTCATCCTACCCCTCCCAGCCCTTCTCTCCAGTCCCTCCCCATCTCTCCTGAAGCCCCTTCAGCTGCTGCCAGGCTGCTCTGAGCTCTCCTTGCAGCCTTCCCTTCCAGCCCCAACTCCCTCAGCCTGTCCCTGTCACCAGTTTCACAGATTCCCAGAACAGTTCCAGGTCCTTCTTGCACCATCCCCATTTCTAGGGACACTTCTGGGTTTAAGAAGGGAAAAAAGCCAACTGGGCAGCCCTTGCTCAGGTTACCTCTGATGTTTTCCTTCCCCTTTCTCCCAAGTCAAGGGCTCAGTGGGTTCCAGGTGGGGCTGCTGCTGCCCTTTACCTGCTTCTTGACGCTGTCGATCTCGGAGCGCAGCCTCTGGACGTGGCGATTCAGCTCCGAGATCTCCTGCTTGGTGTTGCGGAGGTCATCCCCATGCCTGCCTGCTGTGGCCTGCAGCTCCTCATACTGCCAGAGAGAGAGGGGCAAGCAGTCAGGGTAAGACCCACCCATGGGGCAGCAGCCAAGGTGCTTGGGTCCCTCCTCAAGCCTGCGCTGCTGCCGCGCACGATGCGAGAGGTTCCCCCGCAGGAGTCCTCCCTTTATCTGCTCAAGGCAAGGCAGGAAGAGAACAGCACAGAACCCCCACCCTGGTTCCTCACCTTGGTTTGGTACCAGGACTCTGCTTCAGCCCTGCTCCTGTTGGCAATGTCCTCATACTGTGCCTTGACCTCTGAGATGATGCTGTCCAGGTCCAGGTTTCGGTTGTTGTCCATGGTCAGCACCACAGAGGTGTCGGAGATCTGTGTCTGCATCCGCGACAGCTCCTGCAAAGCAGACAGGGAGCTGGGGAGCAGATCCACCTGGGAGCTGCCCTCTCATTCTCCCAGACCTGGGAGAGGTTGAGGGTCCTTATCTAGACAGCTCAGGCTGTTGGTGTCACTCTAGAGAGGGATGCATTTAGCATCTCCCCGGTGTGTGTGGGGGGAAGGTATTAGGAGGAAAGGAGGGAGGAAGCTCCTGGGTGAGGGGTGAGGAGCCCTGGGCAGTGGCTGTACTCACAGCCTCGTAGAGGGCTCTCAGGAAATTGATCTCTTCAGTCAAGGCATCCACCCTGGCTTGCAGTTCCACCTTGTTCATGTAGGCAGCATCAACATCCTGGAGGACAGGAGGCAAAGGTGATGACTTCAGCTCCCGTTAGCAAGAAGGGAAGGGGAAAATTCCCTACACTAACAGTCCAGGGAAGAACCTTTGGAATATGGGAGTGGAGAGGGATGGAGAGGGATGGAGAGGGATGGAGAGGGATGGAGAGGGATGGAGAGGGATGGAGAGGGATGGAGAGGGATGGAGAGGGATGGAGAGGGATGGAGAGGGATGGAGAGGGATGGAGAGGGATGGAGAGGGATGGAGAGGGATGGAGAGGGATGGAGAGGGATGGAGAGGGATGGAGAGGGATGGAGAGGGATGGAGAGGGATGGAGAGGGATGGAGAGGGATGGAGAGGGATGGAGAGGGATGGAGAGGGATGGAGAGGGATGGAGAGGGATGGAGAGGGATGGAGAGGGATGGAGAGGGATGGAGAGGGATGGAGAGGGATGGAGAGGGATGGAGAGGGATGGAGAGGGATGGAGAGGGATGGAGAGGGATGGAGAGGGATGGAGAGGGATGGAGAGGGATGGAGAGGGATGGAGAGGGATGGAGAGGGATGGAGAGGGATGGAGAGGGATGGAGAGGGATGGAGAGGGATGGAGAGGGATGGAGAGGGATGGAGAGGGATGGAGAGGGATGGAGAGGGATGGAGAGGGATGGAGAGGGATGGAGAGGGATGGAGAGGGATGGAGAGGGATGGAGAGGGATGGAGAGGGATGGAGGGGGGATGGAGGGGGGGCAAGAGCTCCACAGAGCCCTCAGGAGCTGCCCTGCCCTTGGCTCTCACCTTCTTGAGCGTCACGAACTCGTTCTCGGCGATCGTGCGCCTGTTGATCTCATCTTCGTACCTAGGGGAGGGAAGCAGAGCAGCATCTGTTTAGGCAGGTCCCAGAGAGGGGTGAGGGGGGAAGGTTTTGCTTTGTTGGAAGGAGCTTCCTCAAGAGCATTTTTGCTCTCCTCTGAATTAAAGCCCACGAGCCTGCTCCTCAGCCAACCAGTCAAAACAAGCCCATCCAAAAGCCTCTTTCTCCTCTTTCTGCCCATTACTCACCCTCCTCCTGCCTCTCTCCAGCAAATTGAGCGTGCTGACCTGAAACTCTCAGCCCCTGCCATGTAATTTACTCCCTCTCAGGAGGTAATTAAGTTAATAAGGCTTTGATCATAAATTATCCCCTAAATGTTTGTGCTTTTGGATCTGTTACTCCGTTACCGTTCGTCACGAGCTTCACCGCTGGCAGTTTCTGTGTCTTGGGCTCTGCTGGATCCCACCCCCCCAGGTGGCTTAAGGAGGTTGGAAGAAGGAAAGCTGCACCCACCTAGGTCAGGAGACCACCAGCCCAAGGCACTTACTTCTTCTTGAAGTCCTCAACCAGGTACTGTGTGTTGACCAACTCTCCCTCCAGCCTGCCCTTGTCACTCAGCGTTGACCAACTCCTTCTTGAAGCCCTCCCCCAGGCACTGTGTGTGACCAACCCTCCCCCCAACCTGTCTTGGACTCTGCTGGATCCCCCCAGGTGGTTTAAGGAGGTTGAAAGGAGGAAAGCTGCACCCACCTAGGTCAGGAGACCACCAGCCCAAGGCACTTACTTCTTCTTGAAGTCCTCAACCAGGTACTGTGTGTTGACCAACTCTCCCTCCAGCCTGCCCTTGTCACTCAGCGTTGACCAACTCCTTCTTGAAGCCCTCCCCCAGGCACTGTGTGTGACCAACCCTCCCCCCAACCTGTCTTGGACTCTGCTGGATCCCCCCAGGTGGTTTAAGGAGGTTGAAAGGAGGAAAGCTGCACCCACCTAGGTCAGGAGACCACCAGCCCAAGGCACTTACTTCTTCTTGAAGTCCTCAACCAGGTACTGTGTGTTGACCAACTCTCCCTCCAGCCTGCCCTTGTCACTCAGCGTTGACCAACTCCTTCTTGAAGCCCTCCCCCAGGCACTGTGTGTGACCAACCCTCCCCCCAACCTGTCTTGGACTCTGCTGGATCCCCCCAGGTGGTTTAAGGAGGTTGAAAGGAGGAAAGCTGCACCCACCTAGGTCAGGAGACCACCAGCCCAAGGCACTTACTTCTTCTTGAAGTCCTCAACCAGGTACTGTGTGTTGACCAACTCTCCCTCCAGCCTGCCCTTGTCACTCAGCGTTGACCAACTCCTTCTTGAAGCCCTCCCCCAGGCACTGTGTGTGACCAACCCTCCCCCCAACCTGTCTTGGACTCTGCTGGATCCCCCCAGGTGGTTTAAGGAGGTTGAAAGGAGGAAAGCTGCACCCACCTAGGTCAGGAGACCACCAGCCCAAGGCACTTACTTCTTCTTGAAGTCCTCAACCAGGTACTGTGTGTTGACCAACTCTCCCTCCAGCCTGCCCTTGTCGCTCAGCAAACTGTTCAGCTGCACCCTCAGGTTGTTGATGTAGGTCTCAAAGAGTGGCTCCAGGTTGTTCCTGACTGTCTTCATCCCCTGCTCCTGCAGCAGGCTCCACTTGGTCTCCAGCACTTTGTTCTGCTGCTCCAGGAATCGGACCTGCAAGCAGCAACAGCCTGAAGGGCTTTGGAAAGAGCTTGTGGAGAGCTCTCCTGGCAAATGTGGGCTCTTGGAGCTAGCTGAGGAGGTGAAGTTCTCCTTCCCTGCTGGGTTTCATAGCCCAGTTCTCAGCTGGCAGAAGGAGGAATTTGCTGCTTGACTGCAGGGACTCAGGCTCCTCAGTGCCACCTGATTTCTTGCCCCTTCCTTGCTCTGCTAAACCAAAGCAAGGTGCAAGCACTTGGTGGCATTTGGCATGAGGAGTGCAGGCAGAGCCAGGTAAGGAGCAAACCAGGGGCTCCATATTCCAGCAGCCTTCCTCCTTCCCTCCAGCAAAGCTCCTTCACCCCCAGCCCACAAGGGCTCCAAAATGATGCAGCAGTGCCCTGAAACCCCAAGAGGAGCTGCTGGAGCACAGCAGAAATGAGGCAGATCCTCTTCTTCTTGTGCCTAGGACAGGTAGCAAGATGAAGCAAGGCAGACAGTGTCAGGTGTTTGGAGCTAAGCACCCAAAGGTACTGAATGTGCTGCCCTGAGGGCTTGAAGTGCCTCAGAGCAAGTCCAAGCAATGGGAAGCTTCTTTCTCCCTGCTGCCAACTCCTGGGGGTCCCTTTCCTGGTCATTTTTACATGGGTTGATTTCATCTCATTTCAACCATCTGAGAAACTGCTCTCAGGGCTCCTCTAATGCTCAATAAAGGGAGCCCAACACCTCCAAAGGGCTGGGATTGCCTTCTAGAGGGTTGATTTTTTTTTTTTTTCCTTGCCCCACTTCCTCTGAGATCCACCAAACAGTCAATGAGGAGGACCTGCAGTGCTGCCTGATGAATTCATAGCAACCACCCTGCAGCAGGGACCACTCCCTGGGCTCTAGACATCTTCCAGTCCCATTCCTCACCTCTTCCTCCTTCTTGCTGAGCTTCTGAGCTTCAGAAAGCAGCTAAGGAAAGAGTCCTCACCCCAAGCAGAGCAGCTCCCTAGGGCAGCTCTGGTCTCACCTTGTCGATGAAGGAAGCGAATTTGTTGTTGAGGGTTTTGATTTGCTCCTTCTCCTCCTTCCGGATGCGCTGGATGCTGGGGTCAATCTCCAGGTTGAGAGGCTTCAGAAGGTTCTGGTTGATGGAAACTTCGTGGATGCCCCCAGCTGGGAATCCAGGGCCCCCCATGCCACCACCAAAGGCACCATATCCAAACCCCCCACCGTAGACGCTCCCCCCGCCGAGCCCTGCGGATCCATAGAAGCTCCCACCCCGGCCAGCCACAGAGATCCTCTTGCATCCACCAACGTTGTAGAGGCTTTTGCTTCCAAAGCCACCACCAACCCTAGCAAAACCACTGCCAGCATTGCAGTTGCCAACCCGGGTGACAGAGCAGGAGCTGAAGCTGGTCCTGCAGGTGTTGGGGACCACGGCCGAGGCGGCGCTGAAGCCGCTTCTGCCCCTCTGGATCCTGACGGTGGACTGGCGAGACATGGCTGGCTCTGGGCTGGGATGCTGCAGCAAGAAGGAAGGAGCAGAGGTGCTGGCCCGGAGCAAGGAGGAGGAGGGAAAGGCAAGAAAGATGAACCTGTGCTCTCCACCAGCTGGGGAGAGCCCTTTTATGCATGTATGAGACTGGGATGGGTTTGATGAGGTGGATCTGCTCCCTGATTAATTAGGCTTGGCATGTCCAACAGCATTCTGCAGGGTGAACTCACTGCTCACACACACCCTGCTGAAATAATACAGCAGCTTCTGAGCAAACAGGGGCATTGTTTGGGAATAACTGTCGCCTGCTGCTGCCTCTGGAGCCAGCCAGGCTCTGCTCCATATCAAAGCGGTCGAAAGTTGCCGTGAGTCACCCGAGCCACGGGGTGGAAAACACCGTTCAGAGCTGCCTGTCAATCAGCACCTTCCTCATGGGAAAAAAACTTCATCCCTCAGGATTGCTTTGGCCCCTTCTCTTCCCACCAGCAGGGCGCTGGCAAGCTGCAGTCCCTCCTGCCCAGGGAACAGCCAAGCCCTGCACTCACTCAGCCTGCCCTGGGGTTTTGGGGGGTGTGCTGTGTGGTCCCTTCTCTGGCACCACCACCTGCAGAAACAGTCCTGCTTCCACCCCTGGTTTGCTTGCTCCCATCCCTGGGTTTTGCTCCCATTCCTGTTTTTTGCTCCTATTCCTGTTTTTTGCTCCTGTTTTTTTTCTCCCATTCCTGTATTTTGCTCCTATTCCTGTTTTTTGCTCCTGTTTTTTGCTCCCCTTCCTGTATTTTGCTCCTATTCCTGTTTTTTGCTCCTGTTTTTTGCTCCCCTTCCTGTATTTTGCTCCTATTCCTGTTTTTTGCTCCTGTTTTTTGCTCCCCTTCCTGTATTTTGCTCCTATTCCTGTTTTTTGCTCCTGTTTTTTGCTCCCCTTCCTGTATTTTGCTCCTATTCCTGTTTTTTGCTCCTGTTTTTTGCTCCCCTTCCTGTATTTTGCTCCTATTCCTGTTTTTTGCTCCTGTTTTTTGCTCCCCTTCCTGTATTTTGCTCCTATTCCTGTTTTTTGCTCCTGTTTTTTGCTCCCCTTCCTGTATTTTGCTCCTATTCCTGTTTTTTGCTCCTGTTTTTTGCTCCCCTTCCTGTATTTTGCTCCTATTCCTGTTTTTTGCTCCTGTTTTTTGCTCCCATCCCTGGTGTTTGCTCCCATTCCTGTTTTTTGCCCTCATCCCTGTTTTTTCCCTCATCCCTGTCTTTGGCCCTCATCCCTGTTTTTCATTTCAATTCCTGTTTTTTGCCCTCATCTCCCTGTTTTTTCCCTCATCCCTGTCTTTGGCCCGCA
The DNA here is from genome assembly GCA_013399055.1 of Ramphastos sulfuratus. Lineage (NCBI taxonomy): Eukaryota > Metazoa > Chordata > Aves > Piciformes > Ramphastidae > Ramphastos > Ramphastos sulfuratus. The sequence goes on from WBNM01043108.1 coordinate 16,030, forward strand.
GCCCGGTTTTTCGTTTCAATTCCTTTGATTTTTGCCCTCATCCCTGTTTTTTCCCTCATCCCTGTCTTTGGCCCTCATCCCTGTTTTTTGTTTCAATTCCTAGTTTTTGCTCTCATCCCTGTTTTTTGCTTCCATCCCTCTCCTTGTTCCATCCCTGTTTTTTGCCCTCATTCCTGTTTTGTTTCAATCCCTGTTTTTTGCTCCCATCTCTGATTTTTGCTTCCATCCCTGGTTTTTTTTCTTCCATCCCTGTTCTTTGCCTCCATCTCTGTTCCTGCTTCCAGCCCTGTTCCTGCTTCCTTCCCTTTTACTTTGCTTCAATCCCTGTTTTTCTTCCATCCCCATTATTGTTTCCATCCCTGTTCTTGCTCCCATCACTGTTTCATTTCCATCTCTGCTTCTTGCCTCAATCCCTGTTGCTGCTTCAATCCTTCCTTTTGTTTCCATCCCTGTTTTCTGCTTCCATCTCTTTTTGCTTCCATCTCTTTTTGCTTCCATCCTCATTCTTGCTTCCATCCCTGCATTTTTGCTTCCATCCCTGCATTTTTGCTTCCACCCCTGTTGTTTTCTGCTTCCACCCCTGTTGTTTTCTGCTTCCTTCCCTGTTGTTTTCTGCTTCCATCCCTGGGTTTGCTTCCATCTCTTTTTTGCTTCCACCTCTGGGGTCTCTTCATCCCTTTTCTTTGCTCCCATTCCTGCTTTTTGCTCCCATCCCTGGTTTTACACCCATCCATGGCTTTTGCTTCCATCCCTGCTTTTCCCTTCCCTTCCTGTTTTGCTTCCTTCCCTCTTTATTGCTCCCATCCCTGTTTTTTTGCTTCAATCCCTGGTTTTTTTGCATCAAGCTTTTTTCCTTCCATCCCTATTTTTGCTTCCATCTCTGGCTTTGCTTCCATTCCTCTTTCAGCTTCCATCCCTCTCATTTCCATCTCTATTTCCATCCCTATTCCCACCCCTCTTGTTTCCATCCCTCTTTTTTCCATCTCTATTTCCAACCCTCTTGTTTCCATGCCTCTTGTTTCCATCCCTCTTGTTTCCATCCCTATTTCCATCCCTCTTGTTTCCGTCCCTCTTGTCTCCATTCCTCTTGTTTCCATCTCTATTTCCATCCCT
>WBNM01043115.1:0-20945 GCA_013399055.1 Ramphastos sulfuratus
CCAGCCCCTAGCATCCTGTGATCAGGGGACCCTCAAGGCCTTAGAAGCAGCTGAGGTAAACAAAGTGGAATGCCTGGCTTTGTCCACATCCATGGGAGTTTTGATACTGCCTTTAAAGAACAAATTTCAGCTACATAGCTGTGAGTTCGACACTGCAGGCACCAACGTAATGAGGGCAGGGTCCCCAAAGATCAGCTCCAAATGGTCTTGTTCGTGTTGTGTGTGCTGAGGGAGGAACACAGCTCTCTGGCTTTAGCAAAAAGCTCAGAAGCTGGCCCACCATGGTGTGACAGGAAAAGCCTAATATGTCTTGTCTTTTGCTAGAACCTTCTTACGGGATACTGCTTTACTGGCAGCGTACTATTGTTAGGGGTTCATTTGCTCTTCACTGTGATGGCACAAGCCTAATGAGCTCATCTAGCATTCCTGGCAGTGTCAGGAGTGCTTTGCTAGGTGTTCTACTGCTGCATTTAAGGTATGTAGGCATTAAACTGCCATCAGCTGGGTTGTTTTGTTTTTTGTTTTGTTTTTGTTTTTTTTTTTTTGTCCTTAAAGAGACAACTCAAGCAACCCAAACTACTGAATGCTTCTGAAAGAGCCCATCTGTATCCTCAGGCCCAATTCCAGGTGCCAAATCTCCTTCTGTTCCCCAGCTGCTGTTTTCTTTCTACAGCCTCACCTGGCCCCCAGAATTGTGCCTGGTCTTGCTCTGAGTTCTTACAGCTGCATATGGCATTGCAGTGCTGGATTGATTGGTGTGCCAGGGTACACTTAATGAGGTCATTCTGCTCATGCCTGCATTTGTGGCTTCAAAGCATATGCTGCTTCTTGAGTCATGAAGTACAAGTTGCAGTATTAGCAACAGTAATGAGCAGCAGACACTTAACACAGTGCTAATGATGTAAGGTCACATTCTTCATTATTCACAAGGATCTGGACAGCCAGTGGGGATTCCTGAAAACACTTAAAGGCTGGGCAGGTTTTTAAATGCTATAGCATGTAAAAATTCCTGCCAAGACTGCTTGGATATTGTTCCCTTCTCAGTATTCTGTGAAGAAATGTTTCAGCTGTTCAATCAGGACACTCCAGCAATCACTGGTGACCTAGCTGGGCTGGCTACCACACAGAACATGCAATAAGTAGTGGACACAAATATTTCATTAAAAGACTAGTGGGGAAATTATTCTTCCAGGCCCTCTGGTGACTAATTGCATTAGAAATTGTTGACAACTGCTTGTAAGGGGTGGTCGAAAATCACTCTTGCATTGTGTACTACTTAATTATCAAAGAGTGAGTTATGCAGCAAAATAAATATGTAGTACTTGGAATTGTAGAATGATCTGGGTTGGAAGGGACCTCCAAAGCTCATCTGATCCAACCACCCTGCAGTCAGCAGGGACATCCTCAACTAGATCAGGGGCATTGAGGCATCATCAGCAGTGTGCAGGTGACACCAAGCTGAGTGGTGCTGTCCACACACCAGAGGGGCAGGAGGGCATCCAGAGGGACCTGGACAGGCTGGAGAAGGGTGCCCAGGTGAACCTCATGAGGTTCAACAAGAGCGAGTGCAGGGTCCTGCAGCTGGGCCAGAGCAATCCTCACTGCCAGTATAAGCTGGGGGAGGAGGTGATAGAAAGCAGCCCTGAGGAAAGGGACTTGGGGGTGCTGGTGGGGGAGAATCTGGACATGAGCAGGCAATGTGAGCCTGCAGCACAGAAGGCCAATGGCAGCCTGGGCTGCATCCAAAGCAACATGGCCAGAGATGGAGAGAGGGGATCTTGCCCCTCTGCTCTGCTGAGACCTCATCTGGAGTGCNGATTCCTTCCTTGGTTTCAGTATGGCCACATCTCCACATCCCAACTTCAACTTGATGTCTCCCTTACATTCCTCCTCCCAGGATGTCCCTGCTGAGTGCAGAGGGGGTTGGGCTGGGTGATCTTTCAAGGTCCCTTCCAACCTTTCTGTGCTTCTATGATATGGCACTTCAGCTCACCTCCTTTAGAGGAAAGACATGATAGGAAATTGATAGGATAGGAATAGAAAAAGAAAGGGAGGGGGAAAAAAAAAAAACCCCAAAACCAACACATCTGCATGTAAGGAAGATCTTGCACTGTCCAAGACTGAATCCTCCTTCCTCTTCCCTGCACAGATTGACACACTGGCGGCAGAGCACCCGGCGGTCACTAATTACCTCTACACCACCTACAACGGGCAGGTAGGCACTTTGGGAAACAACAGTTTCTCTCCCCCAGGCTGCCTTATTGCTGCAGGCATTGGAGATGTCTCACTCTCTGCAGCAGCTAGTTTGGGTACTGTTGCATATGACATCCTTACAGCAGGCCTGGAACTTGGCTTTGCTCAAATCCTGATCTAGTTGGTTTGATGTGAAAGGCTTTCTGCTGTTCCCAGCCTGTCCTCTGACACATGCACAGGTCAGGTGCTGGATGTGCAGAGCTCATGTTTCATTCTCTGCTCTGCTGAGACCCCACCTGAAATACTGCCTCCAGTTCTGGTGCTCCCACTGAAAAAGGGACACAGATCTGTTGGAACAAGTGCAGAGAAGGACCACAAAGATGATTCAGGGGCTGGAACAGCTCTGCTGCGAGGACAGACTGAGGGAGCTGAGGATGTGCAGCCTGGAGAAGAGAAGACTCTGGGGGGACCTTAGAGCTGCCTGCCAGTACCTGATGGACCCTACAGGAAGGCTGCAGAGGGACTTTTTACAATTGTGTCCACCCGCAGGACAAGGGGAAATGGATTGAAATTGAAGGAGAAGAGGATTAGATTGGATCTGAGGAAGAAGTCCTTCACTAGGAGGGTGGCAAGACTCTGGAATGGGTTGTCCAGAGAGCCTGTGGATGCCACTGCCTGGAGATGTTGAAAGGCAGGTTGGATGTGGCCTTGAGTACCCTGGGCTAGCTGAGAGGTGTCCCTGCCATAGCAGGGGGTTGGGTTAGATGATCTCTAAGGTATCTTTCAGCCTAAGCTGTTCTATGATTCGTCTCATCCTAGTACTCATTTAGATGTCAAGCTTAACAGCTCCTTAAGTCCTTGCAGTGTGCGCATGCAGCCCAGACAGCAACCGAGTGCTGGGCTGCAGCAAGAGCAGTGTGGGCAGCAGGGCAAGGGAGGGGATTTTGCCCCTTTGCTCTGCTCTCCTCANCTGCTTGAACAGCCAAAGCAGGGCTCCTGCCTCTTTTGCCTTGGGTGCAGCACCACTCATTCCAGCAGAGCTGCACTTGATTTCCATTGCACTGAAATCAGCCTTGAGCCCTTGAAGGGTCAGACTGTTGGATATGGGCTGAGCACCAGAAACTCTTTAAAGATTGGAGTTAGGTGCTGTGGAGTACCAATCCTGATGACTTTTTTTCCTTCCCTTCTCAGGAGCATGATGTAAAATTTGATGACTGTGGAGTGATGGTGTTGGGCTGTGGACCGTATCACATAGGTAAATCTTCCTTACACCTCCTCTGCTCTTGCACCCCTGAGCCTTCTTTGAGTAGTCTGGTGGTTCATTTATTCCTTATCTCACATGCCAACAACACCCTCCAGAGCACAGTGCACAGGACATCAGTTCCTAACACCAGGTTTGCCTTTTACACTTGCTTGGAGATTTCATTTCATGCCCTGGATAGAACAAGAGAATTTGATTACTTTTCACTTGTCACTTCAGTTGTGATTTCCACAGGTTTAGGGAAAATTTTGGGATCTCTCTTTTTCCATGTCTGAAGAGGCTGATACCTTGTGGGAGCAAGGAAATTCTGCACAACTCCCTTACAGGTTTACTACCAGCTCATGACTATGTTCCTCTATAAAATGCATTTTACTGCTGTAAGTAGAGGTGACTCTGAAAATATTTGATGTATCTTCAGCTGCTTTTCTGTAAGCATTTCTTTGTGTGCTGTTTTTTTCAGCCCACTCAGGTGATCATGCAGCACAAGCTTCCTCAGGGCTATCAGTAGACAGACTGCAGATAACTTTCACTTCTTTTCATAGACCTTTCCAAAACAGCTTGAAACTATTGACAAGAGAAAAAAATTTACTTGTTACACAGAAATATTTTTGGTCTGCCTTTCACAGGTAGTGCTGATGGTATTTGAAAAGTGGAATTTCAAACTGCATGCATTTGTTTTGCTTGGATGCACAAGTGAAATGCTGCACTCCTGTTGCTGTTTGTAGGATGTGTCTTTTTGAACACAGTTTCCAGTCTCTGATCTGCTGGAGAGGAGCCCCACAGAGAAGGACCTGAGAGTACTGATGGACAAGAAGTTCTGCATGGGCCAACAATGTGCCCTTGTAGCAAAGAAGGCCAATGGCATCCTGGAGGGTATTAAGAAGAGTGTGGCCAGCAGATCCAGGGAGATTCTCCTCCCCTTCTACTCTGCTCTAGTGAGGCAGAAAGGGACAGGGGCAGCCTCTGCCCTAGTGAGAAGGATGGGACAGGGACAGCCTCTGCTCACTTGTGCCCTGTATAGGACAAGGGGCAAGGGATGTAAACTGCAGCAGAGCAAGTTCCACCTAAACATGAGCAACAACTTTGCTGTAAGGGTCCCAGAGCCCTGGCACAGGCTGCCCAGAAAGATTGTGGAGTCTCCTTCTCTGGAGCCTTTCCAGCCCTGTCTGGATGTGTTCCTGTGTGACCTGTGCTGGATTCTCTGGTCCTGCTGTAGCAGGGGGGGGGGACTGGAAGATCTCCAGAGAAGATCCAAAGGATGGCAGAAGTGTTTAATAATTTGATTGAGTGTGTATTTTGTGCTGTTCACCTGCAACTCCTAATTGCTTAAATTAGCCATAGAGGTCTGGCCTTGGTCTTATTTCTTCTGCAGCTCTGATTTGATCAAGACAATCTTTAGAGATTACAACTAAGTGAAGGCTGCTGAAGGAAACCATGACTTGCACCTCTAAATGATTGTTTTGGTTTTTTTTCCTGGGTGCAATAACAAAGTTAATTAATTTTTTTTTTCTGTTGTTAACCTTTGAGGACAAAAAAAGCAGCAAGCTTTTCCTCTGTGCTTTCACAGCTGTAACCATAATTCAGTGAGATCAGCTTAGTGTTCCCTGTGGATTTACTTTTACATGCTGGGAACAGGTCACAAAGCACCAATAAGCTGAATGGAAGTTAAGCTGCAAATCGCATCCTAGGCTGTATCCAAAGCAGCACTGCCAGCAGGTCCACGGAGGGGATTCTGCCACTTTGTTCTCCTGAGACCTCACCTGGAGTACTACATCCAGCTCTGGAGCTCTCAGTATAGGAAGGACATGAACCTGGTGGAGCAGGTCCAGAGGATGGCCATGGAGGTAACTAGGGGGTTGGAGCAGCTCTCGGCTGCATCAAGAGCAGTGTGGGCAGCAGGGCAAGGGAGGGGATTCTCCTCCTTTACTCTGCTCTCCTTAGACTCCATCTGGAGTACTATGTGCAGTTCTGGGGCCCCCAGCACAGGAAGGACATGGAACTGTTGGAGTGGGTCCAGAGGAGGCCACCAAGATGCTCAGAGGGCTGCAGCAGCTCTGCTGTGAGGAGAGGTTGAAAGAGTTGGGGCTCTGCAGCCTGGAGAAGAGAAGGCTTCCAGGAGACCTTAGAGTAGCCTTCCAGTATCTGAAGAGGGCTACAGGAAGGCTGGGGAGGGACTATTGACAAGGTCTTGTAATGACAGGATGAGGGGCAATGGGTTTGAACTGGCAGGGGGGAGATTGAAACTGGATGGAGGAAGTTGTTTGCAGTGAGGTTGGTGAGACACTGGCACAGGTTGCCCAGGGAGGTTGTGGCTGCTCCCTCCCTGGAGGTGTTGAAGGCCAGGTTGGAGGAGGCCTTGAGTGAGCTGTGCTAGTGGGAGGTGTCCCTGCCTATGGCAGGGAGTTGGAACTAGATGATCCTTGAGTTCCCTTCCAGCCTTACCATTCTATGATTCTGTGACAGGCTGAGGGACCTGGGGATGTTCAACCTGGAGAACAGAAGGCTCCAGGAGATCTAATAACAACCTTCCGGTACCTGAAGTGGGCTACAAAAAGGCTACAGAGAGACTGTTTGCAAAGACCTACAGGGACAGGATAAGGGCAATGGCTTCAGACTAGGGCAGAGCAGGTTTAGATTGGATGTTTAGCAACAAATTGTGCACCATGAGGGTGCTGGAACACTGCAACAGGTTGCTCAGGGAGGTGGTTGAGGCTCCATCCCTGGAGATACTGAAGGTGAGGCTGGGCAGGGCTGTGGGCAACTTGATCTAGTTGAGAATGTCCTTGCTGAGTGCAGAGGGAGTTGGACTGGATGAGCTTTGGAGGTCCCTTCCAACCCAGAGCATGCTGTGATTGCATGTTATTTTTAAATTGGTTTAAGCCCCAGGATTCTTATTTCCTTTGTGAAAAGTGAGCTGGAGATTTTCAAATCCCCAGACTTGCAAATGTGATTTGAAAATATTTTGAAGTCTGTCAGAGGAAGAATCTTGACTGCGTCGATACTTTTGCGGAGCAGTGAAACTGTTTGGGGGAGGTGTGAGATCATTTCTCCAGTCATGCTGCATTCTGTGTTTAAAAAGAATCCAAACTGGAGGGCCCTTTTTGAAGCTTCCCTGTCCTTGCTAACTAATACACCAAGCAGAAGCAGGTGCACAGCCTGCTTTGATTCACCTTTCATGCGCACGTAAGGGCCTCGGCTCCCTGAGAGCTGCAGCTGCAGCCTGTGACCTGGGGGAGTCTGGCTCAGACATTCAAGGCAATGCCTGCTCTTCACTCACTGCCAGGAGGGCATCTTCTGTCCTAGCAGGGGGAAGTTGTTTGGCTGAAAGTCAGCTCTGAAAGCAGGATAAATGTAAGTTATTCTACCAACTGCATGGACCAGCCGAGGGCTTTGTCAGCTTTAAGGCACCTGTGTGTACTGAACGTGACTGAAAGCTGCAAGTGAGCTCAAAAGCTTCTCTGTCTTGAGCTAGCACTTGGGTTCTGAGGAGCAGTGGCTGCTTATGTTACAACAGCCAGTACCAGTAGTAGTAATTACTTACTGTCAGCTGAATGCTTGGGTCCCTCACTGCAAGAGAGATCTTGAGGGGCTGGAGCAGGGCCAGAGGAGAGTGATGAGACTGGAGAGGGGGCTGGAGGAGAAGGCTGCTGAAGAGAGGCTGAGGGAGCTGGGGGTGGTCAGCCTGGAGAAGAGGAGGCTTGAGGGGGACCTTAGCACGCTCTGCAGCTACCTGAAGGGAAGCTGTAGTAAGGTGGGGGTCAGGCTCTGCTCCCAGGCAGCTTGTGCCAAGAGGTGAGGGCATGGCCTGAAGCTCTGCCAGGGTTAGGATTAGGTTGGATGTTAGGAAGCACTTCCTGCTGGAAAGGGGAATGAGAGACTGAAATGGAATGCCCAGGGAGGTGCTGGAGTCGCCGTCCCTGGAGGTGTTTAAGGCAAGCTTGGATGTGGCACTTAGTGCTGTGGTCTGGTGGATGTGGTGGTGTTAGGTCATAGGCTGGGCTTAGTGATCTCAGAGGTCTGTTCCAGCCTCAATAATTCTGTGATGCTGTAACTAAAGCAGTCAGATGGGGCCTCCAGGTGACCCTCACGTCCCACTGCTGATGTTTCTTAGTGTATAATCCCTTAACAGCACAGAACCCTTCCTTCCCAAAAGGAGGTCGCAGTGAGGTCGGAGTTGGTCTCTTCTACCTTGTAACAGGTGTCAGGATAAGAGCAAATGGCCTGAAATTGTGCCAGGGGAGCTTTGGGTTGGAGATCAGGAAAAATGTCTTTGCTGCAAGGATGGTGAGGGATTGGAACAGGCTGCCCAGCAAGGTGGTGGAGTCCCCACCCCTGGAGCTCTTCAAGAAATGTGTGGACATGGCAATTTGGGACATGGTTTAATGGCCATGGTGGTGTTGGGTTGATGGATGGCCTGGATGGTCTTGGAGAGCTTTTCCCACCAAAACAATTCTATGATTCTGTAAGAATGTCTGAAAACTGGAAGTGTAAGACTAAAAATGAACCTTCTGGGAACCATCCAGTTTCAGATTTGATTTCTCTCTTTTCTGTGGGATTTTAGCTGAGGCTGAAGCATGTTTTGAGGATCCTGTTTAACAGGAGTAAGGAAATAAAGGCTGTACCTGTCAGTGAGAGACCTGTGGCAGCCCTCTGCTTGTAAGTAGGGGGCAGAGGCAGCAGTTAAGCACAGCCTGAGTTTTCAGCGTTTCTTGCTACTCAGTTATATATAAAAATAATTATTTCAGTGGTTAAGGATCATGTAATGATTGTGAACACATCAGAAGGAGGTCAAGGTTTTCTGGTAGACTGTAAGCATAACTATTTCATAATGGTTTTAATATGCATAATTCTCTGATTATGGCACTCAGCTTAGATGTTTGAGCATATTTAGAGGACAGGAGCTGTTAGCATGATCTGGACTGCAGCATTGCCTGAAGCCTACACCACTGCCCAAGTTCCAAGTCCTACAGCTTGTCCAAGGCCAAAAAACAGTCCTGGGGCTCAAGAGACTCCCTCTGTACCTCTTGCCTCAGGAGGCTCCCTCTCTACCTCTTGCCTCGGGAGGCTCCCTCTCTACCTCTTACCTTTACCCGTTTACACAGCACTCACTTGGGGTTCAAAAGAGTTAGGATGTAGTCACCTCAGAGTGTTGCTGCAGTCATCGTGGCCTTTAAATCAAGAGGAAAGGATCACAGAGTGGCTATAAAAGTGCTGTTCTGATAATTTCCTTTATCTGGAGCCAGTACAGAGGATGGTCAAACCCACTGAGTGTTTCTATTGTTATGTTATTGCTGTCTACAACTACCTGAAGGGTGGTTGTGGCCAGGGAGAGATTGCTTTCTTCTCTCAGGCAACCAGCACCAGAACAAGAGGACACAGTCTCAAGCTGCACCAGGGGAAGTTTAGGCTGGAGGTGAGGAGAAAGTTCTTCACTGAGAGAGTCATTCACTACTGGAATGGGCTGCCCAGGGAGGTGGTGGAGTCAGCATCCCTGGAGGTGTTCAAGGCACGTTTGGACGTGGCACTTGGTGCCATGGTCTAGTCTCGAGGTCTGTGGTAACAGGTTGGACTTGATGATCTTTGAGATCTCTTCCAACCTTGCTAATACTGTGATACTGTGATGTTAGCCACACTCTGAAATGCAAAAACCACTTCAGCATTCTGGCTTTGCATCACAGCTGTACAAATACTTTGTGTTTCATGGGGCAAACAGCACCGTCTTAGAATAATGGGCACTCAGTTCGGGCACCTCTGGGCTTCTGCCTCTGAAGTTAATCTCTAAGCACATTGGACACTGGGAGGCAGCAGCAGCTGGATGGGCAGTGAGAGGAACCGTGAGTGTGCGTGCAGGATGACAGAGACGTGAGGGAGGCCTATTGCTGCTGAGCAGCTGAGCCAGCTCCCCTGTTGCATTTGGAGGCTCCCCCTTGGCGAGTGATCAGTTTGTACGGGAGGCCAATTAGGCTTCTGGCTCTGAGCTGAGAAGGAGGCAATGCCGTTTGGGGGTTTTCTGCTTTTTCATTTTGCAAGCACGAGTGATGAGGATGCTGTTTGCATTTCCTTCTCTTCACCCTTCATTCTAGGTTGATAAAAAGCTCAACGTGAGCCTGCAGTGTGCACACGCAGCCCAGACAGCCAACCGAGTCCTGGGCTGCATCAAGAGAAGCGTGGCCAGCAGGGCAAGGGAGGGGATTCTGCCCCTTTGCTCTGCTCTCCTCAGACCCCACCTGGAGTCCTGTGTGCAGTTCTGGAGCCCTCAGCATAGGAAGGACATGGAAGTGTTGGNTCCCTTGCCTACTCTTTCTGTCTCCTGGCAGGCAGCAGCGTGGAGTTTGATTGGTGTGCTGTCTCCAGCATCCGCACACTGCGGCAGCTCGGCAACAAGACCGTGGTGGTGAATTGCAACCCGGAGACAGTGAGCACGGATTTTGATGAGTGTGACAGACTATACTTTGAGGAGCTGTCGTTGGAAAGGATCCTGGACATCTACCAATATGAGGTAAAGCACAAGAAAAAGCCAGGAAGCAACCCAAACTTTTCAAAATTCCTGTCACCAGCTCACTTTGGCAGAGCAGCTGGGGGCGAGGCAGCGAGAGCTCGCTAGCAAAAGCTGTTTGGTTTGGATCCCAGTGTTGCATTTTACACATCGTTGATGCTCCTAGCAGGCTGCTCAATAATGAATGCCAAATAAATATTAAATTATTTTGCAAGGTGCCATATTGTGCAATATTTACAAGCAGATTTAATTTGCTGTGCAGCCTTTTATGGCACAAACTGTTCTGCCCTGGCAGTGCTGAGCTTTAGCGCTTCAGCGTCTCCTTGACTTTTAGCACAAGTGCTCCCCCGAAGCAGCAGAACAGATGATGTGCATAACACTAACATGTGCTCAGGAACTTGCAGGCCTGGCCTGGGGACTGTGGCAGTGTGGTGGCTGTGGCCCTGCAGGCAGGCAGACAGGCAGATCATAGAATCATAGAATGGTAAGGTTGGAAGGGACCTCAAGGATCATCTAGTTCCAAGCCCCTGCCATAGGCAGGGACACCTCCCACTAGTACAGGTCACTCAATGCCTCCTCCACCCTGGCCTTGACCCCCTCCAGGGAGGGAGCAGCCACAACCTCCCTGGGCAACCTGTTCCAGTGCCTCACCATCCTCACTGCAAACAACTTCCTCCTAACATCCACTTTTAATCTCCCCTCTGCCAGTTTAAACCCATTGTCCCTTGTCCTGTCATTGAAAGACTTTGTCAATAGTCCCTCCCCAGCCTTCCTGCAGCCTCCCTTCAGATATTGGAAGGCTTCTATAAGATCAGGACGGGAGCTGCCATTGAAGCAAACCACATTTCAGCTCCTCATCCAAACGCTGCTCTTGTCTGTTAAGAATTTCCAGGTGCTCAGAAGTGCTGATATCAAGAGGCAGAGAAGAGGCCTACACAGGCTGGATAGTGGGAGGATGCATAATGTAACTAGTTGGCTCCCATATGGGAACACACTGATTTCTAACTGGTAGCACACTCAGCTGAGGCTTTCTAAGGTACTAACGGAAGCTCCCTCTCCCTTGAAGTTCAGTGTTTCTGTGATTGCTGAAACAGGCTAAGTTGGACCTGCTGCTGTTAGCCACACCAATGCTGCAGTCATGCCAGCCTAAAAAATGAAAGTGCTGCCTGGAGCAAAGTGTTAGGGACCTTGAAGTGCAGATTGCAACCTGGGAGTCTTCCTGTGCCGCTTGCTGCTTCTGAGTTAGTTCTTCGCATTGGCGTTTCCACTGGGATGGTGACAGGATAAGGAGGGATGGGAGGAGCAGTTTTCTAGCTTGAGCTTTTGGCTCACTTGCTTCTACTTGCTTTGCACTGTGCTTTGTCTGCAAACAGGATGAGGGAATTGTGCATTTGTATTGTGATTGGCTAAGTCATAGAATCATAGAATGATAAGGTTGGAAGGGACCTCAAGGATCATCTAGTTCCAACTCCCTGCCATAGGCAAGGACACCTCCCACTAGTACAGGTCACTCAAGGCCTCATCCAACCTGGCCTTGAACACCTCCAGGGAGGGAGCAGCCACAACCTCAGTTCACTCAAGCCCTCATCCAACCTGGCCTTGAACCCCTCCAGGGAGGGAGCAGCCACAACCTCCCCGGGCAATCTGTTCCAGTGTCTCACCACCCTCACTGCAAAGAACTTCCTCCTAACATCCAGTTTCAATCTCCCCTCTGCCAGTTCAAACCCATTGCCCCTTGTCCTGTCATTACAAGATCTTGTCAATAGTCTCTCCCCAGCCTTCCTGTGGGCCCCCTTCAGATACTGGAAGGCTACTCTGAGGTCTCCTGGAAGCCTTCTCTTCTCCAAGCTGCAGAGCCCCAACTCTCTCAGCCTGTCCTCACAGCAGAGCTGCTGCAGCCCTCTGAGCATCTTGGTGGCCTCCTCTGGACCCACTCCAACAGTTCCATGTCCTTCCTGTGCTGGGGGCTCCAGAACTGTACACAGTACTCCAGGAAACTATTCATAGCTCATTTTTTTTTGGTCTGAGTCTCAGATTTGTGTGTTGCTTTTCCATCACTTGTGTGTTGGGGGAACAGGCAGCTTCACCTGCTGGGTCAATTTGACCTGCTTGATTCAAACCATTACAACAGGTCCTGTTAAACTTTGGATTTTTCTTGCCTTTTTTCCCCCAGTATCTGACAATTTGAGCTCATCACCTTTGTGAAGGGCTGCAAGGTTCTAAAATGATTTTATAACCTGACTATCTTTTGATCATTCCCAAGTCTGGAACTGAGCAAAAGTACATCAGAAGTTGAGCTCAGTCTTTAGGCTATCTTCTTAAGCCATCTGCAAAATACTACTCAGGACCAGTTTTGTTCATGCTTCCTTATCTGTACATGCTGCCTCACCTCTTCATTAAAACTGTTACTGAGGCTGTTACTGAAAAGCATAAATCCTTTCCAATGCCAGTATGAACCTGCAGCACAGAAGGCAAATCACATCCTGGGCTGCATCCAAAGCAGCACTGCCAGCAGATCCAGAGAGGGGATACTGACACTTTGCTCTGCTGAGACCTCAACTGCAGTGCTGCATCCAGCTCTGGAGCCCTTAGTGTAGGAAGGACATGGAGCTGATGGAGCAGGTCCAGAGGAGGACATGAAAATGCTCAGGGGGTTGGAGCAGCTCTGCTATGAGGGCAGGCTGAGGGAGCTGGAGGTGTTCAGCCTGGAGAAGAGAAGGCTTCAGGAACACCTAACAACAACCTTCCAGTCCCTGAAGAGGGCTACAAAAAGGCTGCAGAGAGACTATTTGCAAAGGCCTGCAGGGACAGGACAAGGGCAATGGCTTCAAACTAGAGCAGAGCAGATTGAGATTGGATGTGAGGAACAAGTTCTGCACCAGGAGGGTGCTGGAACATTGCAACAGGTTGCCCAGGGAGGTGGTTGAGGCCCCATCTCTGGAGATATTGTGAGGCTGGACAGGGCTGTGTGCAACCTGACCCAGTTGAGCCTGTCCCTGCTGAGTGCAGAGGGGGTTGGACTGGATGAGCTTTGGAGGTCCCTTCAACCCAGATTTTTCTATGATTTAGGACAGCCCAGAGGACTCTGGTGGCTCTCTGGGCTTTTAAAGGCTGACTTTTTGAATGCTTTAGGACTGACTATCCATAGGGCTCAGATTCTTGAATGCTTTAGGACTATCCATAGGGCTCAGATTTCTGAATGCTTTAGGACTATCCCTGGGGCTCAGCTCTGTAAGCACTGAACTCTTGTTTACTTAAGTAAAGCTGAACTTGTGAAGGTGAGGCATGGAGGAAGGTGGTGTGACAGTTCCTCAGACAAATCACACTGATGAAACACAACACCTAATTATTGCAGGATCATAGAGAAGGTACAAATAGGTGATGAGGGAGCAACTGCTCATTTAAACCTGTAGTGCTAGTAATCAGCAAGGTGGGTAAGAAAAAATATGTGCAAAGAATAATGCATGGATGTTGAAACTTGCATTATCCTGCTCCTCACAGCAGGGCTTGCTGGGTTTGATGAGGGCTGTTGCACATCTCAACATGTAGTAGCAGCATCCTGTGGTACCTGGAGCTGGAGGAGAGCGACACTTCAGGCAGTTTCCCCAGCTCTGGTCTGTGCTCATGCTTCTGGGCTTATTTTTTTTAAGCTTGTGAAGTAAACCCAAAAGTGACTGTGGGAGGAGGGAGGCCAGAAAGGATGCAGCAGGAGCTCAAGTGCTGGAAATAAAAAGAAAGAGAGCAGAGATGCTGAGATTTTGCAGAAGGTTCTGCTACTGTGCCTTGGGTATGTAAACAACCAATTTGATGTCTGCTCTGGAGGTGTTAAAGCCATCAGGGTGTGAGCCTAAACATCCAAAGTTTTAGGGTTGTGCTGTCTAATAAATCCCAAGATGAATAATAGCTGCTCAGCTGTGGTTTGGAGCACTTCAGTAGTGACAAAGGGAGTGGTATCATAATGCACAGTTTGCAGGCAGGGAAAGTGAACCTCTGAGGAGCAGAGACATAGCATAGGGTCCTGCAAAAGGACATAGGCCAGGCCTGGGGACAGACTTCAGCCTGCCAGCAGAATGCCATCTAAAATATATTGTTTGCTCTGTGTTCTTATCTTGTAAAATGAATGAGCCAAATGCTAAATATCCTGTTAACAGAATGCCTCTTCAGGAAAATGCTGTTGGAATTCAGTCCCTAAGGATATGTTCAGGTTAAAAATGTAAGATCTGATTCTGAGATTCCTCACCAAATCTTTGTATGTCCCAGCTTCATATACAAAGCATCAATAGTACCAGGATTGCAGAAGATCTCTCAGAATGCATTGAGTTGGAAGGAGCCCTTGAATGTTATCTTACCCAACCCCCCTCCAGGGGGAGGGACATAGAACCATAGAATGGTAAGGTTGAAAGGGACCTCAAAGATCATCTAGTTCCAACCCCCTGCCATAGGCAGGGACCCCTCCCACTAGTACAGGTCACTCAAGGCCTCCTCCAACCTGGCCTTGAACACCTCCAGGGAGGGAGCAGCCACAACCTCCCTGGGCAGCCTGTGCCAGTGTCTCACTACCCTCACTGCAAAAAACTTCTTCCTAACATCCAGTTTCAATCTCTCCTCTGCCAGTTTAAACCCATTGCCCCTTGTCCTGTCATTGCAAGACCTTGTCAATAGTTTGATCTTTGATCACATTCTGTGCTTCTGTGCTCCACAACCTCCCTGGAGGTGTTCAAGCCCAGGTTGGAGGAGGCCTCGAGCGACCTGTACTAGTGGGAGGTGTCCCTGCCTATGGCAGGGGGTTGGAACTAGATGATCTTTGAGGTCCCTTTCAACCTTACCATTCTATGGTTCTGTGATTCTAACCCTCCCCTGGCACAGCTGCAGGCCATTCCCTCTCCTCTTGACACAAGTTGCCTGGGAGCAGAGCCTGACCCCCCCTGTGCTGCTGACCACACTGCTCCTGCTACAAGCCAGGATGGCATTGGCCTTCCATGCCAGCTGGGCACCCTGCTGCCTCATGCCCTGCTGCTTGTCACCCAGCACTGCCAGGTCCCCTCCAGCCACTCATCCCCCAGCCTGTAGCACTGCATGGGGTTCATTTGAGTTATCCTAGGGATGCACTTAGCAGTCCCTCCTCTTTCTCTTCCTTGTGGCTCCTTTTACCTCTCCCCCTCTCAGCCAATGTTCACCGTTGCTGTGGCTCACCAGAGCCTGAGCTCTGCACGACAGACACGTGCCTTGGAGGCAAGTTGAGTTTACTGTGATTGTGCACACTTAGGTGGTAGTCTAGAGGACAATAATTAAAAAAAGAAAAGATCCTTCCTCAGATTTATTGGCTTCTTGTTTCCAGAGAAGATGTTCTCTTTTCATTTTAATATCTGCCTGCTTGAGGGCCTCTTCTGACTTTTTTTTTTTTTTCTTTTGGTTTCTAGGATCATTTTGAAACAATTCATAAAACTGAAGGAGGCTCTTAGGTACCATTTGAATGGTCTTAATTTGTTTTCAAACTCAGGGAGACAGAAAACCCAACTCCATTACTAATGGCACGAAAGCAAGGTAGTAAAAAGACTGATTTTTGTTATAAAGGGGAAAAGAATTCTCTTTAGGCTTCTTTCACTAGACTATGGCCAGCTTATATCTTAAAGATAGCTAATGGCAAGAGTGTTAGTCATTGTCTCTCTAAAATATGACTGAGGACAAAGTGATGTGCATGGGAGTCCCTTTCTGTCCCTGTTCCCTAGCAGGGC
Organism: Ramphastos sulfuratus; assembly: GCA_013399055.1. Lineage (NCBI taxonomy): Eukaryota > Metazoa > Chordata > Aves > Piciformes > Ramphastidae > Ramphastos > Ramphastos sulfuratus. The sequence continues at coordinate 15,686 of WBNM01043115.1, forward strand.
AGTGGGTGGCTCTTTGGGAAAGAAGAGCAGAATTTTAAAGGGAGAAGTAAGCAGCAGCTGGGGCTTCATTTAACTCAGTCTGTGATTCTTTGCTACCTGCTTGAATGAGCTCTCTCCTCTCTTTCCTTGGGGCTGAAATCCCTGATGCCATCCCAGCTTTGATGCAGGCAGAATTTGGATTTTAGAGGCTCAGTGAGTGGAATTGTTTGAGGGGAAGGGATGAGTGACAGCTCAAGAGAAGCTGTTAGCTGGGACATTCGCATTTCAAATGTGCTGAGGATAGATTAAGATGTTGGTTGACCTTGGCAGCAAAGCTGGGCTGACTTGTTATCAAACAGGAACTCTGCCAAGCTGCAAGTAGGACTTTGATTTATTCACTGCCTGGCTGTTGTCTTTGTGGAATTAGAAGGGATCCAGAGACTAAAGAGAAGTGCTGTGAAGCTAGGAGGGCCCTGCAGAGGGACCTGGACAGGCTGGATGGGTGGGCAGAGGCCAATGGGATGAGATTGAACAAGGCTAAGTGCAGGGTTCTGCACTTTGGCCACAACAACCCCAAGCAGTGCTACAGGACGGGGACAGAGTGGCTGGAGAGCAGCCAGGCAGAGAGGGACCTGGGGCTGCTGGTAGAGTGTAGCTGAAGATGAGGCAGCAGTGTGCCCAGGTGGGCAGGAGAGCCAATGGCATCCTGGCCTGGATCAGGAACTGTGTGGCCAGCAGGAGCAGGGAGGTTATTGTGCCCCTATACTCAGCACTGCTTAGGCCACACCTTGAGTGCTGTGTCCAGTTCTGGGCCCCTCAATTCAAGAGAGGTGTTGAGGTGCTGGAAGGTGTTGAGAGAAGGGCAGCAAGGCTGGTGAGGGGCCTGGAGCACAGCCCTGTGAGGAGAGGCTGAGGGAGCTGGGGGTGTGCAGGCTGCACAAGAGGAGGCTCAGGGCAGACCTCATTGCTCTCTGCAGCTTCCTGAAGGGAGGTTGTAGCCAGCTGGGGTTGGGCTCTTCTGCCAGGCAACCAGGGAGAGAGTGAGAGGACACAGCCTTAAGCTGTGCCAGGGGAGGTCTAGGCTGGATGTTAGGAGGAAGTTCTTGCCAGAGAGAGTGATTGGCATTGGAATGGGCTGCCCAGGGAGGTGGTGGAGTCCCCATCCCTGGAGGTGTTCAAGCAAAGCCTGGATGGGGCACTTAGTGCCATGCTCTGGTTGATTGGCTAGGGCTGGGTGCTAGGTTGTGCTGGGTGAGCTTGGAGGTCTCTTCCAACCTGGTTGATTCTATGAGTCTATTTTGAATGGCACTGGAAGCAGTAAGGAACAGGTTTTCCTTCTGAGCTGAAACACCAAAGTGAGGATACAATCACATATGGGCACAAAGCAGCTTCACTCCTTGCTCTACCCTCTACTAATGAGGCATTTTTCACTCCTTCTCCTAAGATCTTTCAGCTGGTTGCTGTTGGGCAGCAGCATCATGCCATCCCATAAATGACTGCATGGCAAGAAGGAACAAATAAATCTGCAGTACTGTATATTAGCAGCAAATAATAATCTTGCAGGCCTTGGGATAATAAATGCTGCTTAAATGGCAGACTTTTTTAGTGGCTTTTTAGTGTGGTAGGAAATGAACCACATTAAAGCTGGCCAAGGTTTCTCCTGCCACTCATCATTTGTTTTTCTCTTCAGTCACTTCTAGTCCATCCTGCTCTCAGATTACAGCTCTGCCTTTCTTTATCCCTTGAATTCCCTCATTAAGAAGTTCCTCTTCCAGGAAAGCCAATAATGCAACTCTTTTTCAGGACAAAAACACATTTTTTAATTAAAAGACCATTATTGCTCTTCAAGATAGACCCAAAACATGGATTGGTGGCTACTTGTTTGTTAGAAGTAGGTTAGAACTGTGCAAAGCATGTTTGGTTGTATAGAACACTGCAGCTAGGCTGTGGGCATCATTCTCCTCTGGGCAAAGTTTCACCAGATTAAATTTTTAAGTGAAGTGCCCATTATTTAATTACCCTCAAGTAATTACCCTCTCCTCAGACCCTACCTGGAGTCCTGTGTGCAATTCTGGAGCTCCCAGCACAGGAAGGACATGGAACTGTTGGAGCGGGTCCAGAGGAGGACACCAAGATGCTGAGAGGGCTGCAGCAGCTCTGCTGTGAGGACAGGCTGAGAGAGTTGGGGCTGTGCAGTCTGGAGAAGAGAAGGCTTCCAGGAGACCTTAGAGTAGCCTTCCAATATCTGAAGGGGTCTACAGGAAGGGTGGGGAGGGACTATTGACAAGGTCTTGTAAAGACAGGACAAGGGGCAATGGGTTTGAACTGGCAGAGGGGAGATTTAAACTGGATGTTAGGAGGAAGTTGTTTGCAGTGAGGGTGGTAAGACACTGGCACAGGTTGGCCAGGGAGGTTGTGGCTGCTCCCTCCCTGAAGGTGTTGAAGGCCAGGTTGGAGGAGGCTTTGAGTGACCTGTACTAGTGGGAGGTGTCCCTGCCTATGGCAGGGAGTTGGAACTAGATGATCCTTGAGGTCCTTTCCAACCTTACCATTCTATGATTCTATGATTACAGAATCACAGCATGCTCTGGGTTGGAAGGGACCTCCAAAGCTCACCCAGTCCAAGCCCCTCTGCACTCAGCAGGGACATTCTCAGCTAGATCAGGTTGCCCACAGCCCTGTCCAGCATCACCTTGAATATCTCCAGGCATGGGGCCACAACCACCTCCCTGGGCATCCTGTTGCAGTGTTCCAGCACCCTCATGGTGCAGAACTTGTTCCTCACATCCAATCTCAATCTGCTCTGCTGTAGTTTGAAGCCATTGCCCTCATGCTGTCCCTTCAGGCCTTTGCACACAGTCTCTCTGCAGTCTCCTTGCAGCCCCTCAGGCCCCTGCAGAAGGATGTGTTTCCAAGTGAGCTCACCTGTCTCTTGTTATTTGCTGTTTGTTGTTTCCTCACTTAGAATGCTGTGGCCATTCAGTGATGAACATTAAATGTGCCACTGTGGCTGGGGGATGCTGTGCCACCTGCCCTGCCTCATCCACCCCTGGGACTGAAGCACGTGCATGTAACATGTGTAGAAAGGAACATAGATGATAGGTCAGCTGCAATAATTATTACTGTCTTAAACCTGGCTGGCTGAGCCCAAAAAGTGGTGGGAATGGAGCTAAACCTGGCTGGTGCTAAGTCTCCAGTGGTGTCCCCCAGGGTTCAGTGCTGGGGCCTGTCCTCTTTAATGTCCTCATCAATGATCTGGTTGAGGGCATTGAGGCATCCTCACTAAGTCTACAGCTGGCACCAAGCTGGGTGGCTGTGTCCATCTGCTAGAGGGTAGGGAGGCTTTGCAGCAGGACCTGGACAGCTCAGAGCCATGGGCCAAGGCTCATTGTGTGAAGTTCAGCAAGGCCAAGTGCCAGGTCCTGCACCTGGGTCACAACAACTCCATGGTGAGCTACAGACCTGGGGATGTGTGGCTGGGAAGATGCAACTCAGAAAGAGGCCTGGGGGCACTGGTTGGCAATTGACTGAACATGAGGCAGCAGTGCCCAGGTGGGCAAGAAAGCCAATGGCATCCTGGCTTGGATCAGAAGCAGGGTGGGCAGCAGAGACAGGAGGGGATCATCCCCCTCTGCTCAGCACTGCTGAAGCCACAGCTCCAGTGCTGTGTTCAGCTCTGGGCCCCTCACTGCAGGAAGGACATTGAAGGGCTGCAGCCTGTCCAGCAGTCTGTGGGTCTAGCAGAAGTGACAATCTTTGCTTGTGAAGAAGGTTCTAGCAGTCTGTGGGTCTAGCAGAGTGACAATTTTCGCTTATGAAGAAGGTTCTAGCAGCCTGTGGATCTAGCAGAAGTGACAATCTTTGCTTATGAAGAAGGTTCTAGCAGCCTGTGGGTCTTGTAGAAGTGACAGTCTTGGCTTGTGAAGAAGGTTCTAGCAGAAGTGACAGTCTTGGCTTGTGTAGAAGGTTCTAGCAGAAGTGACAGTCTTGGCTTGTGAGCAAAAGACAAGTGAACGTAGGAAACGTGTTTGATTTCCTGGGCAATTTGCCCTCAAGTTACTGCTGTCTGCTGAGTGACATCAAGGAGAATATTGCTGGTTTTGAAAGGCTGCAGACTCTGCCCCACATGCAGCCCCCTGGGTGCCCCTGGATCAGCACAAGTCTGATTTGCCTTTTCCTCACAGCAGCCTGAAGAGCGATGTAATCCAAGTCTTGGATTCCTCCTTACCACAGTTACTGCTGTTAAGCTAGCTGGGACACGACTCTCTCCTTTCTCTGCCAACAGGGCTGCAGTGGCTGCATTATTTCTGTTGGTGGGCAAATTCCCAATAACTTGGCAGTGCCACTGCACCAGAGTGGAGTGAGGATCCTTGGCACAAACCCATTGCAGATTGACCGGGCTGAGGACCGCTCCACGTTCTCTGCTCTTCTGGACAAGCTGCATGTGGCACAGGCTCCCTGGAAGGCAGTCAGCACCCTGGTGAGTTGCAATGTGCAACTGGCAATGATGGAGCTGCTGGAAGTTGTTATGAGTTATGATATCTGCTCAGAAAGGGGAGTGTATTGGTTTGAGTTTAAGCTTCCCAGGGGACTCAAAATAGATCTAACAGAAACCAATACAATAATAGTAGGATGCCTTCCCCTCTCCCACCTTTTTGGAAAGAAAGGAATTAAATGTGGAGAGGGAAGGGGTAAAAAGACCTAAAGAGCAGTCTTGCTTCCATTTGGACGTTAAAAGAAAAACTTTAACAATAAATAAAAAGTATTTAAGGTAGGGGAGTTACAAATAGGTATAGGGAAGGGAAATATGAGTTGGACTTGATGATCTTTGAGGTCTCTTCCAACCTTGCTTATACTGTCATACTGTGATACTGTGAAAACAAGATACAATCTATAACTATACAACCAAATAGATGGCAATGGATGGAAGAGATGTCCACCATGTGCTAGAAACTGGCCACGTGGTAAGACAGGATCAGCAGGAACAAAGGTGGTATCAAGCAGGTAGGCAGGCCAGGAGAGAGAGAGAGGAACAGAAGTTCCTCTGTTTATATAGGGGCTCCAGGCAGGCAGTGGGAGTGGGCTAAACACTACACCTGAGGTCAAGCAGACCTGGGGTCAAGTTCTGACCACTCCCCCCTCCCAGGAGGGTTAACCCTTTACAGAGGGAGACTGAGATTCCAAAGACATTTGGCAGGTTTTTTTATTGCCAGTGCTGGAGAACTTTTTGATCCTTGTAAAGTGATGCTGTAGCATCGCTGGAAAGGGGGATGGAGACTGG
>WBNM01043125.1:243-20884 GCA_013399055.1 Ramphastos sulfuratus
TCTGTGAGGGGTTTTATTACGGGTTTTTGTTTGCCCTTTTTCGTTTGGTCAGTTTGGTTTTGGTTTTGTGTGTATTTTTTTTGTTTGGGTTGGGGTTTTCCTTTCTTGAATCATCTATTGAAAGGCAGTAATGTTTAGGTTATTATTTCCCACAACTACAAATCACTGAACATGGAGGTATTCCAACATCAGCTTGCTTTAAACTGTTTTCTTTTCAAAAATTATTCTTCCTCGGACAAAGTCAGTAATCCATAAAGTATATGAGTACATTCAATTTAATATTCATTAGGGACAGCAACATCAGCAGTTTGACCCTGCACTGGCAGCAGTTACCTGAACCATTTTAATAGGCTGCAGGTGGTAAACTGTACACATAACTCTGCAGCCAGTTGGTTGTTTTATTTTTTTTCTATCAGAAAGGCTGTTTCTTCAATGGAACTGGATCCACCACATGTACTAATATTTCATTTGTACAGAAACCAAACAATATAAGTGCTAGAAGTATTTATAATTTTGAAGTCTCTTTCACTAAACAGCTCGCCCTTCATTTCCATTGTATTTTAAGCACTAGTTAGGAGAAAAGTGGTGAGTGTAGAGAACAAAAGATGGGTAGAGGGTACATAGATTTACTTGTGCCCATTAGTCTGTTTTCTTACCACATCTGAAACAGACGCACTCAGCCTCGGTGGCTTCAACCAACCACCCACTCAGCCCTTTCATGCTCCCTGACCTGAGCTCGCCCATTCTGCCACAGTGTGATGGCACGGGGAGTACCTTCATTCACCCATACCTGCAGCTGGTTGTGGAGATACCACAGGTTATCTATTAGTGACCTTAAATATTTTAAAAAAAAAAAAAAAAAAAAAAAAAAAAGAATGCATCAGATAAAATTTAACACAGACTACTCATAAAATGCTTTGACAAGTAAGAAAACCAGAAGATTTAGGGATGCAAGATTTGATAGAACTACCTTGCTTGACAGAGAACAAGAGTTTGTTAGTCTAAGTAGATGATAGTAAAGTCTTTATGTTCCTCAGCTGGTAGAAATGCCTAGGAAAAAGTTTGCATGCTTGTGCAAATGCATTGTGTATTTTGCCTTCCTAAAGAACATATGAATGGATATTCTGATGGAAATGTTACTAAAAATTACAGCAGTAACTGTGAGCAAAGATTCACAGAGACTTCTGTGTGAAATTGCAAGGGGTGGGAAACCCATGTACAGACCTCACAGCAGACAAGTAGGAAATGAGTTTAAATTCTTCTGATCCATATGAATATCACACTTTCTTACTTCAAAGGCCAGCCTTAGTGTGAAAAATGAGAATTCAAATTGAAGTGCAACAGCAAAAGTACCAGAACTGCATCAAATAGGAAAGATTTTTCTTGAAAATTTAAAGTAACAGGGATTGGAGTTTCCTGGGCACCCTCTTCTGCTTCCTCATGAATTTCTAAATTAACTACTTACTAGCTCAGCTACTAATTTTCAGTAATGATTCCCCTCCTTAGAACAATGTTTGAAATTCTCAATGAGACTCCTTTGCCCATCTTTGAGAACAAAATGGAAGCCATAAAAATACCAGATCACAGCAGTTGCAAGGATTCCATCTTCAAATAAAGCAGGTATCTATTACTTAGAAGTGTTAGAAATATTTAAGAGCTAGCTCAGCACAATTCAGAAAGTCACTGCAGCAACTTCCAAATATTAAGCTTAGTTAGTTGCATTCCTAAATCTTCTGCCTTCTGAGATTTTGCATGCAGAAAAATTAAAAGAAAAAGAAAAAAAAAATACACTACTTTACTTATAAGCAACTTGGGCTTTTTTGTACAAATATTATAAAGCCAGATAACTTTCCTAACTTGCTAACCCAAATCCTGCAAACGATTCAGCATGCCTGTGAAGTCAACAAAACTTTAGAATAAAGTTCCCAGAGAAGTACATGTATCTTTGATGCTCAAAACAATAGTGTCAGGAGTCTCAAATCTGCTTCCATTCGATATTTGCAACAGGGCATTGGCAGATAAACCTGCATGGATACATATTCCTCACGTACTACAGAGAGATAAACATTTGGTCCTTGGAATTAAATCTCTTTAAGCATCATAAAAGTGCAAAACACATTAAAATATGTACTTTAGAACCTGTTAAGTCATCAAATCTTTTAAAACCTCAATGCTTTAAAAAAACCAAATCTTTTTTGTGTGTATCAGTGATATTAAGAACAGTACTTCAGATTTCAGACATTCAGAGACCGCTAGCATTAGAAAAAATGTACTTAAGTGTCTGTGAAGTAGAATCAGTATTCAAACCATTTAGACAGCACAGTGTCACTCATCAAATCTGTGGTTTTCTTGGAAGCCGGCTTCACAAACTGTGTTGCCTACCTTGGGCGTTGTTTCCTGACCCAGTGATAAGTAGTTTCTGTGAAATGAACAAGCTATTGTTTGGTCTTTTTGTAGTGCTGTGATGTTGGTCCCTATGCTTTTACTAAAGTTAAGGAGAAAAGCTTCTCTTCCCCCTGTTCACCTGATGCTCTATGCTGAGACTCTGAGTTAAGACTTCTCTTCCACAAGTAAAATATACACAGTCATCTATGGCCACAGAAGTGGGAAATTAGCACGTTTCTGAGCATTCTTTTGTTTTGTTATGTAGCAGGTCTAAACAACACCTTTAACAGTGTCAATAGATATGGCCACATACGGCCTCAACATAGAGGCAAATCTGCAAATATTTGCATTTCAAATACGTTTTTCCTCTAATAGCACAATTTAAGGTGCATAAAGTGTTTCTATCTTCAGTGACTACTCTTTCTGCATTGTGTCGCAGCTGCTGGGAACAGCGTGGTCTGAAGTACAGCTGGTTATTTCCTCTAGGCATGATTTCACACTTTCTTATTCCTGTAGCCCTACTGACCATTCAGACAATCCGTAAAAGTGATAATTTATAAACAGAGTGGCAGGAGTGGGCATTGAGGTGCAGGGAATAGAGAATGCTTACGTTTAGCCAGTATTTACCAGTAAGTCAAGGTTTAAATTCTTCTGAGCTATATGAAGATCTTAATGCCTATTGAGGGAGAGGTGCTTGAGTCACCAGCCCCGGATGTGTTTAAAAGTCATTTGGATGTGGTACATGGGGATACGGTTTAGGGTGAACCTTGTAGAGTAGGGATACTGGTTGGACTTGGTCATCCTGAGGGTCTTTTCCAACAAGAATGTTTCTGAGTTCACTTTTTCTCTCTAGTTATTATATGTTCATTAGAGCAGGCTGGAATATTAAATTCAGATGCTGTAAAATGTTTTAATATGTGTATTGAAATACAACATTCACAAAATAAACAAAATATTTTTTAATATTTTTAAACTTCCAAGACTGTTTTTTGGGGAGAGAAGGGAAGGAAGCAAAAGCAAAACTAGTTCCCTGATTAGTGATCCACTTTTTGATTTCTTTAAAAATGGGTGGCCACTGGATTCCACATTAAAATGAATATGCTGTAATGGGTTTTTACATTTGATAGCACACTATGTTGTTCAAAGCACGCAGAATATGAAACAGATGGCTTGGGAAGACTGTCAAAAAGACCTGCTGGGCCTTCTCTGGTACTACCTTAAAGCAAAGAGAGGATGAGTAAGTCTACTGTAATTTTTTGGCAAGTTCAGTAAGTTCAGGCTTCTGAAGGAATGCTTACTCAATCACAGTATCGCTTATAAAAACAAGTATCTCTTCGAGGGTAATGGAACAATAAAAATTATTTGAAATTGCATCTGATAATGCAAGGAAGAAAAAGGAAAATTGCAGTGGAGAAATGGGGAATGTCAGACATTTACTGGAAGATGTTCATCACAGGGATGGGCAATGCAGAAGATTAAATTTATTCACAGGGCATTTAAAATATTTTTATGTACAATGTAATAGAAGCCAAATTCTGCGGTCTTTATTTTTTAATTTTAATTATTATTTCAGAGGTCTCCTTGTGGAACTAACAGTTCTGCCTTTAACATGTGTTTGGTTTTGTTACAAAAATCTCTAATCATCTTCTAATCAAAGACAAACAATTTATTTAATACTAGGGAAACTTAAACATGAAAATCAGACCCTCCTGTATAAACCATAGTTGCAAGACAGTGAGAATATACTGACAATATATGTTTGCATGTTTTTCAGTAAGCAATCCAAATTCCTCATGTTCTTTTCCACAGAAAATTTTTTTAAGAGTATGTTTTTTTTTTCTGGGATCTTATTTCTGCAGGTGCATACTCTTTCATTTAAGCTTAACTGAGAATAGGTAGACCTGGTATTTCAAATACAAAATTACTAAAAATACAATATATTCAGTAGTATTAAAAAAAAAAAAAAAAAAGGAAAAGAAATTACATCTGAGAGTTCATATTAATTCCATAAGCTCAAATTATGAGGTAATGGCTCAAAATGTGGACATTACAGCATATGGAAAACAATTTTATTCACTCATTCCTGAATTTATGTTTACTATAAAATGATCACTGAAAGCTTCAGTTATTTTTACGCTACACAGCTGTCATCATTGCTTGCAAATTACTTCATTGTCTATTGTTAGTTTCCTTCAGGTATTACCATTTCTCAGTTGCCTGCGAAAGCTGAAATGCCTGTCTCAGCAATGTTTTTATTTTCTTGGTCAGTAGCATAGCATGTGGGTTTGCAATATGGTTATATCAGAGCTTTGGGAGATTAATACCTGCTAAAGACAGTATTACAACACCTAAGTTTATCTGTTATTTTAAAAGCACACCTTAAGTGTATTTTTTACTTAGTGTCTTCCTTGGCATTACGTTTTCACTTCTATGTTTTTAGGAAAATCCTATAAATGTTGTTGTATTACTACTTTGAAAAGGAAAAGAAAAGAAGAAACATGTAAAATACTCTTGAACTCATTTTGCTTGTGATTTTGAATAGCTTTCAAATTAGAATGATTTTCCCAGATTTTTATAGGCTTGCCCAATCCAGCTGTATATTTTATATGCTAATCTAAGTTCTATTTTTGTTCCCTTTAGGATTTTAAGTGATTATAATTGTTGCTCTTCAAAAGCCAAACAGATGATGATTGCTGCTTCAGGAATATACCAAAAGAAACTGGCTTTCATTAAACCTGCTCATCCACTTCATAATTATCTCCATTTTATCTCACTAAGAAACAGGAAAATGGTAACTACAGTTCATTCAAGCCAGTCCAGTTATTTAAACATCACTTTACTGAGATAACAGGAGGTGTTAAAGCTGGGAGGCTTTTTCCTTTCAAACACTCAAATGTAGCCAGTACTATAATAGGGTTGCCAACTGGGAGACCAGATCCTTCATGTCAGCTTGAAATACAATGCTAGAGGCCAGAGATGGCAGAAGATACCGTGGTTTCTACTGCAGTTAGGGCCACTTCAGGAGGACAAAATATAAAGTAGATTGACAGCTCTTTTGTAAGGCATATGCTGGTCTGAATCCTCCACAAGAACTGAGACATCAGAGTAAGCAGAAACATGGGAGAGGAGGAAATGAGGTTACAGCAGGCATAAGCATAAAGACTAGAGAAGACACCAAATAGGCAAATGGTACAAGTTTTGATCTCAGGTTCAGGCTTTCTATCTGTCAGACTTCGTGGTGTTTGGAATGAGCTGGGCTAGACCAGAAAGTTTCTCCAAAATTAATTTCATAATAAATTTTAGTTTAAGTCCATTAATACCACTAATGCAGAAATTTTGCAATGAAGATTGGTGCTGGAGAGGAACAGGTCACTGTGAATTGCATCAAGATGCTACAATACCTGGCAGTCTTGTGAACAGTGGTATAAACAGTGGTTAAAAGGCACTGAGGTTTCTCAAGACCTAGACAAATTCTTTAGTTCATGTAACTGTTTAAAAACCTCACGTTTGAATATCTACACCTAACTTCTAATGTTTTCCTTATCTTACAAATGTAAATAGGAGGGTTTTTTCCCCCTACCTGTTGTCTGAAGTGAGGCTCTTGCAATTTACAGGAAGGAGCCTGACCATATGTGTTGCCATTTGTCCTCCGATGCTTGCTTTATGCTGGCAATCAGCACAGCATTTTTGTATCAATCACAGCCTACCACTCAAGGGGACCTGTAAAAACAAAACAAAACGAAAAACCAGCAGTACCATCAGCAGTTTCTTCTTCAAAGACAGACTGCAGCAGCTGTCAGAAAACCTGGTTCTTTCATCAAAGAAAGCAAGAATCTTTCACAGCTTTAGTCTCCCACGTGACATGTTAGTACCAAGGAGATGACCAGGAGAAAATAGGAATTCACAGAGGGACAAATCTGGGGTTTTTGTTTTCCCTATATTTAAATATTGATATGAGAGAAGAGGTTAAACTTAGCCAACTATCAGAAACTTCTTTCCACCAGTTCCAGAAGCTAAACTTCTGTCAGCTGATGTCTTCCTAGCTTCTCCAGAATATTACTGAGTTCTGGCTGCAGTGATGTATGTAAGCTGAGAGAAAAAAAAAAAATCAGGTCCTACAGACTGGAGGAAAAGTCTGTTTCAAATAGAGACAGCTGAACTCTGCAGAGAAATGACTGCAGTTTTGTTGGTACCATAGCAGGAGTCAGGCACTCACTCTTGTAAACTAACGAGGCTCTGTAAGCATCAGCAGTATGCTCAACACCACCTTGAGACCAAAAGGCAGACAGTGCAAATCCCAGAGCACAAATAGCAGGCTGCCAAGAACATAGCCTGCTCAGTTCCCAAGCTGTATTTAGAGGCAGCTTCACCTCTAGCTAGCATCCCCTATTACTAAGTTGAGTCTCCCCTGTAATGTAGGAGCTGCAGCAGCAAGGTCCGTGGTGGGATGGAAGGTCATTTTATCCCCATGACATGCAGACCTGGGTTAGGTTTTATGGTAGCAGTATAGGTGAGGAGTAGCAGAGGTGTTTTAACTTGTGAAAACTGCTTTTGGATTAAAACATCGTTTAGCTCCTCCAAAGGCCTGACATTGCATCAACTGCATTCTTCTCTACTTCACTCATGTCAGACTGTGTTCCTCACTTTTGCGCAAACCAAGCTGTGTTTTCCAACCTCACTTGCCCCACTGGGGCAGGATGATTCCAGAGGCTGCAGCAGTACCCTTCCTTGTGCAGATCCTCAGGAAAATGATATTGTTTGCCAAAAGAGGAAAAGTGACACTGAGATCAGTCCTATCTATAAGGGAAATAAGGAATAGGTGACCGGTGGTAAAAGCAGCTAATGTAAGAGTTTATCAGAGCTGTCAACTTCTTTTCATTCATTACCAAGGAACATTTGATCATGTAACTTCTGACTGAAAAACAGAGCTCAATCCAGAGCAACAGGGGTTAGGAAATCCTGAATCCCATCTCAAACTTCTACGTCTTTGCTTTGCTTTTGATTCTTTCTCATCTCTTATAAATCTATATTTATTCAAACTCTAGGTATTTAAGTATTTTTTTTACTCTAACTATTTAGGTCTTGGTTTTCACATTGCTGGGAATGCAATATCGTATTTCTAAACTGCCATGCACTTAACAAGGAAGGGAGCAGAAGGTAGCTTCAGGAAAGCAAACTGCAGAAAGGGAATTTTATATTAGTTATTTTTATAAATGGTTTATTAAACAATCTGCTACGTCTGGGTTCTAAATTTATTAACTTTTCTAAGGTAGCTTAATTGCATATCTGCTTCCTAAACTAATCAATATGTGTTTCTGCACTAATGAGTTTATAGCGTAATGATGTGCATTCTGCCATGTCTCTCTCAGACCAAACTTGTAGACAGTGCATTTTCACAATGGCAAATGGTACTTCATAGTCCTCATTACAAACTAACCTCTCTACCTACCTTTAGCAACAAAGCGTTCTTAGATTCTGCAGCTGGGGAAGTATTGATGCGGCTTCTGTAATTACTTGCTTACATTTACTTCTTGTTACATTATCATTCAGAGTAAGCATCTTAAGGCAAATTAACATGGAAGGTATTGAAAACATATGCAAAATAAGCACTGAAAGAAAACTATGCATAAGTACCATATTTCATAATGAATTGCAGAGTATAATTTTCCATGTTAGGAGTACCTCATTAAAATGGAAGACAACAGTAGTTTGTATTTGGTTTTCTTTTTATTAGTTTTCTGGTTTCGCTTTATTCAGGATCCCTGATCTTAACCCTCTGTTGTCTGCTTCTGGTCTGGTTGCCTTGCTTAATGTAGAAGTAACATTTATAGGATTAGAAGATATCCTTACAGAACAAGTAAAATCAGATGTGATGTCATGAAGAAATTAGTGAAAATGATGCCTAAGTACTTACAGATATGAATCTAAATTGACTAGATACATTTTTTACAAGGTTTTATTTTAAAAATATGGTGTTTTTTTTCTCAAATATTTTTTAGAGGTCTATGAATTAGTGGGGGGGAAATCAGAAAGAAAAACACAGAAAATTAATATCTAAAATAGATAACGGTGGTAAAACTAAGCAATGTTAGGGGGAAAAAAAGGGTTCATTGAAAAATAATAGGAGTTAAACAATGTAAGACAGAAAGGATTCTTCAGTTCTCTGAAAACTAAGGGAAAATAGAAACATAGCAAGAATAAAAAAAAAAAAGTTGTTTCATAGTACATAATATCAGAATAATAAATGAAAATGTCTGTTACTACTTGAACAGTTTAAACCCATCTTTATTACAAGTTACATTAAGACACTGGACTTAATAATACAAAATAATATTTATGTCTCATATGAAACTGCAGAATTAAGGAGGCGGTGCTTTTGGTGCACATTGCTATTTCATTTGAGAACAGCTCCTACATGCAGTGCAAAAATTATCTCATGCAAAGTGGTACATGTATAGTGTTATGTAATACAAGTTCTTGGCAGTTAAATCAATGAGAAGTATTCTGCACATTTGACTTCACACATTATAAATATTTCCATTTATATCAGAAAGAAGGAGAGTAATGAGTAACAAGGAGAGCAAAGTGTGTGTTGAGGCTTCCATAGTGTTATGGCCCTGCAACACTACTCCTAAACCTTACCCAAATAGAAATGACAAAAGTCATATTCCACAACAGCAGCAGAACGTATAAGCAAGGAAGAAAATATTCTGTCCACTCACTGGGACTATGCAACCATGTTCCGTGCTTGTGTCTTTGTTTTAAAGGAACAGAAAAGCAGAAACTCCTGTTGTTCTCTTCTTCTTGTCCGAAGCTTTTTGTCTTTTCAGAACAATACTTCAGTATGGTTGAGTCAGCATTTTACAATGCAGACTTGGGGAGTGTGGAATAAATGAGACGGAAAGTTAAAAAAGCAACAATTATACAAAAACTAACCCCACCTTCGCTATTTCAATTAAGTTTTTTTCTCCTTGTCACAATATTGTAAAGGACCAGGAAAGCCATAGCCCTATGGACTGATGGGAGATGTTAGATGTCTCCAGAGAGCCGAGATGAACTATTCCCGTGTGCAGTGTGGGTGCAACAAAGGCCAAGCCTCATCTCCCTCTTTTGATAGCTTGGCAATGAGGTTTCAGGGGAAAATTTGGATTCTGAGGGATGAAAAATGTCCGTTTTGAATTAAGTCTATAGTTCTTCATCTCAGTATAAAACTCTCCCTCCATGCCAAGCTTAACCAGGGTAACAGCTCCCCTTGTTTATTTATGTGATTCCTTATATCCAGAGTGTCTGTTTCTGGGTGATTTTATTATGTGTAAACAAGGCAGTTTCTCCTAATTCAGATATCTACAGCCTAAAAAACTGTCTTCACCCTTTTATTTTCCTGCTCTTAAATACCTCAATTTTCTCTCCACAAAGACAACATTGCATGACCTCACACTCACAGCCCAACCAGTTGCTAGTGTTGCTTTTTTTTCTGCTTTCACCATCCAGACACTGGGTGATGCAGCATTTGCACAAGTTAGCACTAAGTTAGCACCAAACTAGGTGGTGAAGCTGTGCAACTGACTGTAATGAGAAAGATTTTGCCTGTGACTTCAAAAACCTTTTTATCCCATGTTGTGGAATTGGGCAGTACATTAATAAACCATTTTCATTTCATTTAAATATTGATTATCTTAAGATGCACACTATATCGAAACTATGGTGACTCTACACAGGTATAAGCTAAATATAATTGATTCTTCTCAGTTTTCTGAGGAAAACACAATTACTCCAAACACAAAATGCCACAGAATAGGTGGGTGCCTGAAGATCAAATTACACAAATTGCTCGTTTGTGTAGTGATTGCATAGTAGGCTTTTCAGATCTCAAACACCTAGTCAAAATAGGAAAAATTCACAAGAAAGTGTGCACATGCTAAAAAACCAAGGGATCTGAATATGTGAAAGACCGGGAGAACTAATAAAATCCCACTTGAAGGTGAGTAGATAGAACATATCTGAGTGGTATAAAGTGAGAAGATGGATAAAACTTTCACAGTTCAATTATTGTATTCTTGTTCCGAATGCTTAATGATGGCTACAAGGATGTTTTACAGGGATTAAGGAGGAACTGTACCCATCAACTATTAAATAATTATTTGGAAAGAAACCTGATATTTACCTTTTGTCTTACTGTAGCAGCCAGGAGTACTGATTAAGTGCTAGCTAGAATAAATACATCTGGTATAAATCTTTTCAATTTCAAGATTTGCCATGCAGGGAAAAATAGGAAGAAGACTGTGGGTGGAAAGATTGAGTAAGACTTTTTAACAGGATTTTTAATAATTGTGGTTTAATTAGGTTTCCTGCTTTCATCTTCTTTAATGCTCACTGGAAATAAGGGTTTCATCTCATGTCTTTGGGAAGAAGCAATATGCTTTAAGGATTGAAAAGGCAATATCCAATCATCCTGTAATGCTAGTTCTCCCCATTTTTCCTTGTTAACACATCAAAAAAAAAAAAAAAGAAAAAGAAAAAAAAAGAAAAAAAGTTCTATGCCATTAAAAGTGATCTGAGAAAGTAAGGCAGGTCTTAGATTTAGAACACTACGTATCAAGAGGTGTTTCACAGCTTCTTGGCACATGGTGTGACTTCACTGTCTGTTTGATGTTAAGTATCACATGATTTAAATCAGCTTTAGGTCTCATATCTTTCATCTTCTGTAAAGGATGAAGAAAATAACCTAAATATGGCTATGGAAATATTTGGAAGAAAAATCTAGTCAAGTTTTGCACTATCAATAAAGTACTGTGGAAAAGCAGTTCCTATTGTTAGGTCATGTTTCTAGACTATGGAAATCAAATCTTGACCCTTAATCACATATATTTTAGGATTTTGTTATTTGAATGTAGAATACAGACCTTGCATTGGAGTTTCACTTTCTGCAGATTACAGGTGCAATTAATCCCTTGGTCATGTCTGATAACAATGTCTAAAATGTAGAGGGTTTTTTCCCTTTTCATAGAGGTGGAGCTTGGTAGGCATGTGAATTTATGCATCTGATCCAGTGTTTTTTAGCACAAAAGTTTTAATTAGTAAATTAATATGTCACCATTTTTAAGATGCTCAACACTTGAATTAGGAAAGGACCTATTATTTTTCAGAATGCAGACTTTTAGCTAGCTTAATTCTGGATTCTTGTGTCTCAAGTGGACCAAAAAAAAAACAACAAAACCACCTCAAAACAAACAAACAAACAAAAAACCCCAAACACAAACCAAAACTCCCTACCCAAAAATACCACCCCTCCCCCCCCAAAAAAAACCAACAACCCACCAAAAAACAACACATCAAACAAATTAAACATCAACAGCCAAATGCAGAAAAGCACTTTGAAAATAGAGGTCTAAGAGATCTGAAAAACAATCAGTCTTTGAATTCATCTAGAGAAAAAATGCTAGAATGCAAATAGCTTTGTTCATCAGACTTGTATTTGCTTGGTTTCAGTGCTTACTGACAAAAGAGGAAACACACGTAGAGAACTTGTTTAGTATTTTATAG
Organism: Ramphastos sulfuratus; assembly: GCA_013399055.1. NCBI lineage: Eukaryota > Metazoa > Chordata > Aves > Piciformes > Ramphastidae > Ramphastos > Ramphastos sulfuratus. The sequence goes on from WBNM01043125.1 coordinate 12,172, forward strand.
CTTTTTTTCCTCATCCTCTTGGGTCTGTTTCGTTCCTGGTCAGGGTTTCTTGTGGGGTTGGGGGGTTTGGTTTTTGGGTTTGTTTATTTTTAGTTTGTTTTTTCTGAGTCAATTGCTTATAAAAAGAAAAGAAGTGGAAAGCACTATCACCATCACTTGCCACTTATCCGTATTGAGCTTTGTCTTGCTGGGTAGTTTCTCTATCCTGAAATGACCGTTTTGTATTCAATCAAAAGTTTACGATCATTCTCTTTACTTATGTGCACAGTTTTCATAATTATTCGCTATGTTCCATCTTCCAAAGCATGGACAGAAACACTATCTTGACCTTGAAAGATGTACTCCAGCAGGTCTCTACTTGACACAGCCATTCATTTGGCAATGAACTATCACTGAATATTCTCTAGATACAGTTTTGTGCACCCTTTTAACAGTAATTTAATTAACACTATGCTTCCTTTTTGTCCCATGAGAATGCAATGCAGGTTGGCAGGTTGGCAGCAAACTTTCAAAAATGAGCTTGTACCATTTCTCTGCCTTAAGCAATGTGCTATGATTGTAAAAGAAAATAGGATTTGGCCAGCATTTTTTTCCAGGGAGACCTGCATTTCTTAATGCTGTAATTTCGGGGGATTTTTTTTTTATTATGAAGCAGAAATAAGACTGAGAAGTATCCTTTTTCCTGAATCTCTCTTTAAGAAAAGGAAAGAATACAGCACCTTTAAACACATTCTGCAGTGTGTGTATATATTTCTTAATGATCAGATGTAAAGGAGAACTTTTGGCAGTGAGTAGATGTCTGTGACATCATCACAATCGTTTACTGTAATTTTATCACATATTTTATTCCACTAAACCATATTACAGTGCAGTATGTTACTATTAGTTTGAATAACCTTTTAGGTATTTGCAGCTACATGATCATTTACGGTCTATATTTTGCTGATGACTCATCTCCAACAGAATCAAAGCAGTACAGAGCTATGCATAACACTTCGGATGCAAAAAAAAAAAAAAAAAAGAGTTGTATAAGCAGAAGAAACAAAACCACCAGCATTTAAAGACAAGAAAACTAGGCAGGCATCAGTGAAAGACCATTAAATCATCCACAAGTGAATTATTTTGACATTAAAAAGAAGACAAAGTAGTTATTTAGGTAATTTTTAGCTTAATCCTTCAAAGCTGCATCTTGATGATCTGTGTAAGATGAATACTTTTTAGATCTAAGATTTGATCTGCACAGGTAGTAATTGCGAGGAGTAGCCAGCAAAGTTTTCCAACATTGAGCCACTTCCTTGTAAATGAATTGTCCCATAAAGAAGTGTGAAGAATTAGGAGTTATGTGACATGGATGCAGGGATGCCTATGACAAAGGGGTTAATTGCCTCTAATGTAGTACTAAGAACAAAATACTTTTAATATCTCTTCTTAAGAGTGTACAGGTAGTCATTGACTCCCCACCACTGGACAAATAATAGTACATGCATGTTGAAAAAGGGTGAATTTTATTTGGAGGAGAATGAAAGTCTAGTGCTTCCATACACCTTCTAAACTCCCACCTTAAACATTGAAGAACACCATGTTTACTTCTACTGAACTGGAACTGCCAGTTGGATTCATATTATCTTAACTGAATAAAACACAACATTCAAGTTGGTACAATAAATGATGTGGGAAGAATTTAAAGAACTGCTTTACAAGGTCAAAAAAAAAAAATCCGTCTGCCATGCATGTGATCTGATTATCTGAAAATGATCTAATTATGTATTGTACAATCACTCTGGAATTTCTAAGGACTTTTTCAATACAGTAGCAACAGCCACTATTTTACTCCACTATGCTGTCTGCAGGAAATATGCCTGCATACTAAAAAAGCTATCTTTAGTTAATTCATGCATTTCCCTCAAATGAAAACAAATACAGGCTTTTGAAAGAGGAAAATCCATCTTTTAAGTCAATATTCCTATAGCGTTAATACCATGAGAGGATATACTAATTACAATAACTTTATAGCCATACATCTCTTTTCCTGGAGAAACTTATTGTTATGGGGAAAGTCTAATACAAATGGATTGACAGTATTTGGAATGATTCACTGGAGAATTTTAATGGACTTGTTATTTTGGATAACAAACAGCATTAAAAATATTGATTACATTTTTGGTTTTGATTCTCTGTTTTACACAAGGTTATTTCTCCTCATATCCACACAATGCTTCATTGGCAAGCATATCAATCACTTCAGGCTCGGGTTACATATTCCCCACAAATCAGAAGGGGCAAGGGAATACTGTTACAGTGGAGCTCTCTGATTTGTGACCTTCATTAAACTACCTACCTACCTGTAAACTACTGAAATACATCTTATAAAGCAAGTGTTTTTCAGCTTTTGCAATAGCTACTTGGCACTAATTTTTATGTGATAAAACTGCACAGTCCACTTAAGTCTCTGAACAAGCTTCACATTATCCCTATCTGCCTTCTGCTCTCTTCCAGTCACCGCGTTGTGTTACTCTCTGCCACAGCATTCTCCATGTTTCAAGGACAAGTGCAAATAAGTTTCCAACAGACTGCATGTGCAAGAGACACCTCCCTTTCTACCCGATCATATGTGGCCTTTCTTCTCTGAGAAAGCTTGCTGTGTTAAAACAGGAAAGAAATTAATAAATATCTTCTTGGTCCTTATTACTCCTTTTCCTCTTCTTCCTTGCTGTCATATATGTTTAAGTGGCAGACTAAAGACTAAAGATATGTGGTTACATTATCAAGAGGACAGAACTGATCTCACCTTTCTGCCCTGTGTTCGACAAGTCTCAGTTGTAAGCTTTTATGTTTCTGTTCGGGTTTCAAGTTCCTCCTGGCCTAAGTACCTAGCAACTCGTCTTTTGTTAAGCGGTAAAGTTAATCTTGTCTTAAATTATCATCCAAAGAAGATGGAAAGTTAGCCTTAATGGCCAAAATTAGGTAACATAATGGCTTAGGAGCACGTACAATTACTCTGGCTCTTCAGGAATCAATCACAAGGAGTTAAGTGAATGAAGCCAGTTAACTGAATGTAGCCAACGTTTCTTTACAAAATAATGTTCTGTGACCCCAGGTTATATGCTCCATCTACATTCTATTTAATTGTGTTTTCCGCAAAGCTTTCTTAAATAGAAAACACAAAACCAACCAACCAACCCGTCCCCCCCTCAAATAACCCAACACAACTCCCAGATCAAAGGTAAACTAAACTCGGTCTAAACTAAGCATTTATTCTGGAGGGGGGAAAAAAAAAAAAAAAAAGAAAGGTGGAGATACAGTATTTTAATCTGATGCCATTAGTGAGTCAAAAAAACCCCACAGTTTGAAAAAGGCTTTTCTACTCCTATAAAAATTCTTAGTGTGTACCATGGCTTATGTTTTGTCAAGTGAATAATTCCAAAGGTCATTATAGGTCTTTTTCACATCAGCAATTAATTTTCGTTTATCTGTGCTCACAAACACATGCTTCCATTGTCTGCTACAGAATTGAGCTTGTGTGCTTTAATGTAAGCTTGACTGTTGTTTATTAAAAATCACAGTGCAGTTCCTTCTCCTGCAGAGGAAATGGGGAATTGGAAATAAGCTGCTGTAGTTTCAAAGTGGAAGTGTTTTGTCCTCTGCTAAGAACTTGACAGCTAAATGGGCAGTTTGCTGTGAGACTCAAAGAAGTATCACAACAGTGAAGCAAAGAACCCCTACCCCACTTCAATTATTGCTGGGACGGTGATTTGGGATGGGGATGCTAAGGTTTTTTTATTAAAGGAGCAACAAATAAATTTATTTCCCTTTGCTGAAAATATCCTAATGACAGTTTACTTTCCTGGATTATCAGCAACACGCGGGCTATGCCACCTGAATTTCAATTTCTTAATTTACAGCACAGATAAAATAGAATAGAGCTGGATCTCTGCTGCTCTCTACACCGGGCTGGTCTTATCAAGCGTGAAGTTTGGCGTATTGCAAACCTATTCAAGACATTATCTGTTGAGGACCTCTTGAGCCATCTCCATCTCTGCAATGTGCTGATAAGACAGCTGTTTCTGTAGCTTCAGTGTCTCTCTGGGCCTCAGTCATCTCTCGGTGCAAACTACAGCTTTGTCACTGTGCCCTGATGCTGTCACTTTCTCTGTTGTGCAAGCGTTTGATCCAAGCACAAAAGAGGTCGATGGCAGCGATTGACTGGCAGGTGACAGAGTCTTATTATTTTTCAATTAAATGCGCATTACATACCACTTCTCCAATAAAAGAAGCTACCTAAGCAGAAATCTGTCTTTGCCTGGTCACAACAGGAAACAAGCAAAGATACGATAATTTCAATAAACAGACAGCTTCTCTCAGATATTTAGCTCAATAAAGGTTCCACAGTTGACTGTAGAAAATCTGAGCAGGTTGTGGTTACTTAGCATGGAACTGAGTTTTGCAATGCCTATTTAGTCTCAACTGAAAAGAAGTGAAACACTTTCCACATGTTAACCTATTTTGCTGTGTAATAAAGTAGAGAATGTATCTCAGTTACAGGGTTAGTACTCTTAGAGTTTTATGCAATTGTTGCGGGTTGGCTAAAAGCAAAGGGTCATGGTCTCTTAGAGCATGAATAATTTTTAGAACTTCTTAACAATACTTTGACAGTGAAATGTAGGCCCTAGAAAGCCCCGAATTNGTGCAATATGCATATCTGATGATCACAGAGGAGCTCACAGAAGAACAAGGTAAAACAGTCGGGTACCTGTGCTGAGATGCTGATTCCATAAAACCTTTTGACCTGATCTGAAGCCCTCATGCCTATTACCAATTATTTGTCAAAGTGACTGGAGCAGATATAAGTCTACACTGCAAGAATGACCCGTGGAGTCCCCTGGGGTGCAGTAGCACACACACACGTACCCCTGCGAGCGTGCAGTTTTGCAGGTGGGACACCCCTGGGCACCAATCGTCTGCCTGACGTGCCTTCGAGAGCCGAACCTGCATCATGTAACTTACCAAGGTTTTTTTTCCTGGGGTGGGGGCAGGAAAGGAAGGAGGGGAGAGACCAAGTTCCGTTTTGTGGCGATGCTGTCTGTCGGCGCAACGTTAGCGAAAGGCCGGCCCCGGAGCCGCGGGGCTGGGCCGGGCCGGGCCGGGCCGCGCCGTCGGGGCGTGCCGCTGTCCATGGTGCTGAGGCGGCGGATCGGCACCGCCTGGCCAGCAGCGTTCGGATAAGCCCAGCTGTGCTTACCTGCATTCTTTTTCTTTTCCCCCTTTCGTGGTGGNTGCTGAGGCGGCGGATCGGCACCGCCTGGCCAGCAGCGTTCGGATAAGCCCAGCTGTGCTTACCTGCATTCTTTTTCTTTTCCCCCTTTCGTGGTGGTTTTGGTTTTGGTTGGTTTGGTTTTGGTTTTGGTTTTGGTTTTTGGTTTTTGTTTTGTTTTGGTTGGGTTTTTTTGCTAGTTGTTAAACCTCCTCCTGCCAGTCCAATCCAATTGCTGCTTTCACCACCATTCCCTGAGCTCCCAAGTGTCTGTTGGGGTGGTTCAGCAGCAGTTCCCTTCCCTCCTGCTGTAGCTTTCCTATTTCCAAAGACTATTTGGTAAGCCAAACACGTTTTAGCATAAGGCTATGCCCAGACAGCTACTGCTGTCATAAAGACTGCTAACCATAAGGACTCCCTTCCAGATATACTACTTACATGAAGGGGAATTTTGTGGAAAAATGTATTTTTCCTGGGAGAGGGGAGAATTTAGCTTTCCTTCTGCTGCTGCTGCCAACATCAAGGGCCTCTAAAAATGCACCAGAGAAGGGTCAATGACAAGACAATTTACTTTAACAGCTATTTTCTGCCTGATTTCACTTTAGCCTCATATATTGACAAACATGACAGACACTGAGTGTATTATTGGTAGAGATATTAAGCCTCAAAATAAAATTCATAAGGTTTGGCTTTTGTTGCTAGAGATTGGTCATTAATTACAACTGCAGGACTGTTCCTTTCTGAGGGGAGCAGGGTGAGGTGGCATGGGGAGGGGGAGAGTTGGGGTGTGAAAGAGGCAGATAAAAGTGGAATCCTGAATGTCAGACCTGATGAGAATTGCTCGGAGCAGAATATTTCAATTTTGTGAAAGTTTGGGCAGACATGCTTCTGGTTTCTAGTATTACACATTTTGCATTCCCCTTCAAGTCAGTACTCTTCAGTTCCAAGAACAGGTTTGTATTCATATGACTTTTTTTTTTTTTTTTTTTTTTTTTCCCCAGGGGGGGTGTCAATTCTTAGGAATTTCAGAAAGCTTATTTATTTTTTTTTTCCCTTTTTCTCTTTTCTTTTTCTCTTTTTGTACCTGTCTGACATTCTGCTAAGCAACACTTAAACACATTCAGCAAAAACTGGATGAGGTGAGAAAGTAACCAGCAACTAAATATAGCGATTCCAAAGACAGCACCACAGTGCATGGGTTTTGCAGATCTTTTCTACTCTATCTGTGATCTAACTCAAACTTCAAAATTCAGCCTAGAACAAGTAATCACTTTTTAAAAAGACATATACAAAACTTACTGATGTACACATTTGCTGCATAAATAATATGAGCTTGTTGTTAATTGTGCTGTCATTAGGAGAGTTTCAAAAGCAGTTTTGCTGCATCAAAGGGTAAGCTGCCACAATTAGACAAGAGTGAGTATCAGATATAAGCTGAACAAACGTAAACTCAGTGGATCTTGTCGAATACTTACAGACACTGCTGAGAGCACAGTTCACACTTTGGGTTCTACAAACTGTGCTAGTAGACATCACTTCATTTAGGACTTCTGTACAGGCAGCTTTGAGGAAGTAGCCACCCTGTTCTTTATTCAGTATGTATAGCTGCTAGCTTGGCATTTGTCCCACCAGGGAGTTATTCCCTTTTTCAGACTGCTGCTGATTCAAAACCTTGGTGATAGACTGTAAATAATCATCTAAAGACTGTGTGCTCTATAAACGTCAGATGCATTCAGCGTATAACTAATTACATAAATTTGTAAAATCAGGCCCTGTAGAACACTCAGTTATTGTCATAGTGGTAGGATATGGATATTGTAAGAAACAGATGATACATAAACAAGCATATTTTCTCTTTCATTATATTAATCATTTATAAACATTCAAGGACACTCTCAAGGAACACCATGTCTCTATTTGAAATTGCCTGCCTCTTTCTTTTTGCGCTTTGCTCCATGCAAATACCAGAATATTCTGAATAAGCATTTCTTCTCTGCAAGGTCTAAGTCCTTTGCTATTGAAAACACTTTATATACACTAGTGTGTTCCATGTCAGAAAAACTGTGTCTAGAAAGCACTTTGGAATTTGGAAAGAACTTATGATCCACTGCAATGAAGGTCAAGGAGTATAAGGAATAAAAGGGTTGCTTCTGACTACTGTGCAGATTTTTTTCTTTCAAACCTTTTTCTCTGCACTTATCTGTGCAAGACCTAGGAATCGATTGCATAATGAGTAAGAGCTCTTTTTTTTCTCCTTCTTTCCTCCCCCTCCTTACCTTTCTTCCTGACCTTTCTCCCTCCTTTTCACCCTTCTCCCTCATACCTTCCTCCATCTTCCCTCCCTTGCTCTTCTTTCATTCCTCCCTCCCCTTCCTTGTCTTCCTTCCCTTTCCTTCTTTCCATCCTTGCCTTTCCTCCGCTCTTTTCCTTTCCCCCCTCCTTCCTCCCTCTTTCCCTTCCTTCCCTCCCTCTGGAATGTCCGTGACCCATCACTCATTGATATGTCCCTTCTCGGAACGGCAAATGACAGGAGCGGTTCCTGGGCAGCGATTCCAACTCCACACGCGCGGTGCCCACACGCGTGAGACCAGAAATGTATGGCAAGGCAAAAGGGAACACGAGGGCTGCTCTGCCGGCAGTTGTCCCCGTAAGGGAGCGGTCCGCCGAACGCGGCCGCCCCGGGCAGTGCCTTGATGCACCGCCCCACTCCCACGTGGACGCCCGAGAAGATACGAGCAGCTGCTTTCCCCACGCAGCTGCCCGCGCTGCCGGAGCCGTGCTCCGCTCCTCGCTCCGCCGTCCCTCGTGGGAAGGGAGGCGCGAAGCCCACCACGCCGAGAAGACGCCTTGCCTGTTGCGAACCGTAACCGCCCGCTGGACCCCCAACAGGCCCACCCGCATACGCGGCCCCGCGCGCCGCAACGCAGCCTGGCACCAGGGCGCCATGGGGCCTCACCAGAGTGGCGGCGTGCTGGGCCAATGGGCGACCGCCACCCGCCAGGGGCGGGGCGAGGGGGCGGCGGCTGGGCCAATAAGGACAAGCGGTGGCTCCGCCAGCAGCTTGCGTTGTGCTGTGGTTGCGGAGACGCTGCCGCGCGTGGCGCCAGGGTAGGCGCGGGGTGGCCGCCGGGCTGGCGGGAGGAGGAGGGGGGTGAAGGAGTGGGGGTGGGGGTGGCGCAGCCGCCCGCGGACACACGCCCCCCGCGCGCACCCCCCCCCCGGGCGCGCTGCCGGGCACAGCACGCAGACGCACGCACCCTGGCACGGCGCGGCACGGCACGGCGCGGCGGCGGCGGCAAGCAGGGAGCAGGGCGGTGGGGCTGCTATAAATCTGCCGAGCGGTCCGCCTCCCTGCAAGGCACGGCCCGGCGCGGCACCGCACAGCACGAGCAACGGCACCGCACCGTACCGCACCTTACCGCACCGCACCGCACGGCGTCCTTCCCCCCAACCCTCCCCCCA
>WBNM01043126.1:0-17560 GCA_013399055.1 Ramphastos sulfuratus
GGGAGAATTAACTCCAGCTCAGTTAAGCTCAATATGTAAGGCAATGTGATCTCTGCATTTGATATTGTTGCAGTTTGCCAGTTGCTGTTTTCTGAAAGATGCTTGGATAGGCCATGTGGGTCATTAAAAGTCTAAGACTGGACCAAAATGAGTCACAGAAATTTGACCACAGTAGATTAATAAGCTGATGATTTCTGTGGGATAAACCATTAAACACTTTAAATCCCCAAAAAGAAAATAGAATGTGATGTTTCAAATCGTAGAATTATAGAATCACAGAATTATTTTGGTTTGAAAATATGTTTATGATTATCCAGTCCAATCATTGCCCAACTCTATGAAGTCTGGTGCTAAACTATGTCCCTTAGCACCAAATATTGCATCTTCTAAACACCTCCAGGGACGGTGGTGCAAGTACCTTCCTCAGGAGCCTATTCCATTATTGCTAAAAAGTTTCTTCTGATATCCCATCTAATCCTCCCCTGGTGCAACTTAAGGTCATTTTTTCTCATCCTATCACTTATTCCTAGCAAAAAGAAACCTACATCCACCTTGTACAACCTCCTTTTAGGTAGTTATAGAGAGCAATAAGGTGTCCCATCAGTTTCCTCTTATCCAGGCTAAACAACTCCAGTTCCTCAGCCACTTTTCATAAGACCTGTTCTCCAGACTCTTCACCAACTTCACTGACCTTCTCTGGATTCACTCTAGTATCTCCATGTCTTGTAATGAGTGCCCTAAAACTCATAACAGTGCACAAGGTATGGCCTTACCAATGCTGCCTACAGGAGGACAATCACTTCCACCATCCTGATTGTCACATTATTCCTAATATGGGCCAGGATACCATTGTCCTTCATCTGGCCTCACGTTCAGCCATCTGCTGACCAACGCCTCCAGGTCCTTTTCTGCAAGGCAACTTTCCAGCCACTCTTCCCCAAGCCTGTAGGACTGCATGGGGTTGGTGTGACCTAAACGTGGGACCCAGCACTTGGCCTAGATAAATCTCATACAACTGACCTTGACCCTGTCCAGGTTCCTTCCATCAATCAAATCAATACTCCCTCTCAACTTAGTGTTATCTGAAAACTTATTGAGGATGCACTCAATCCTCTCATCCAGATCATCAATAAAGACATTAAAGAGAACTGAGTCCACTATTGAGTACTAGTGAACCACTAGTGATCAGCTGCCAACCGGATTTAGCTCCATTCACCATCACTCTTCGGGCTTGGCCATCCAGCCAGTTTTTTTTTTCCCAGTGAAGCATTCATCCATCCAAGCCATGAGCAACCAATTTATTCAGGAGTATGCTGTGAGAGATAGTGCCAGATGCTTTATTAAAGTCCAGGCAAACAACATGCACAGCCTTTCCTTCATCCACTAAGCAGGTCACCTTGTCATAAAAAGAGATTAGGTTTGCCAGGCAGAATCCATGCTGACCGGGCCTGATCATCTGATTGCCCTGCACAGGATGCATAATAGCACTCAAGATGACCTGCTCTTGTGACTTTCCTCAACACCAAGGCCAGACTGACAGGCTTGTAGTTCTCTGGGTCCTCCTTCCAGCCATTCCTGTAAATGGGCATCACATTTGCCAATCTTCAGTCAGCTGGGATCTCACTACCTAGCCAGGACAAATGATGGAAAAGTGGCTTAATGAGCACTTCTGCCAGCTTCCTCTATCACCCTTGGATGTATGCCATCTGGCATCATAGATTTATGTATCTCTGAGTCACACAGCTGGTCACTAATCACCTTCTCTTGGATTATTTGGGCTTCATTCTGTTCCCCATCCCTATCTTTCAGCTACAGGGGGCTGGGTATCCTGTGAACAACTGGTCTTACTAATAAAGACTGAGGGCTAAGAAGGCCTTGAGTACCCCAGCCTTTCCCTCATCTTTGAATGCTATATTCCCTCCTGCACCCAGTAAAAGAAACTGTCTCGAGTTCTTTTGTTGCAAATACATATACATATACAATTGTTGTTGTTGTTATTTACTGAGCTTATATATTTAAATACCCCAGTATAAAGAAATGTAAAATGTGTTATTTGTTTATAGAATCCTGTTGTGCTCTTGACCATATATACTTTGCTCTGAATGGATGTAGTGGGTTTATCTTGACTGGACATTGGTTGTCTGCCACATTGTTTTATCATTCATCATTCATCCTCATCAGCTGGACAGGGAAGAGAAAAATATAATTAAGTCTTTTGGATAATGATTAGGACATAAAGATCACTCAGCAATTGATGTCAAGGGCAGAATGGACTTGGGGAAATTAATTTGCTGCCAGTCAAATCAAGGTAATATAATGATAAAAAAACCTGAATCTTAAAACAACTTCCCCCCTCCCTTATTCTTAGACTCAACTTCACTCTCAATTTCTCTAAATCCTTCTCCCAGGCAGTACAGGGGGACAGTGAATGGGGCTTTCAGTCAGTTCATCAACTATTATCTCTACTGTTCCTTCCTTCTCACATTCCCTGCTCCAGTGTAGGGTCCACTCATAGGACACAGTTCAACATTAATTTTTTCAACCTAGATTCTTCTCATAGGCTGCAGATCTTCACAAACTGTTCCAGCATGGGCTTCTCTGTCATAAATTCTAAAGGTCCTGACAAGAGCCTGTTTCAGGGGTCACAGCCTGCTTCGGGCATCACTCTGCTCATGTGCAGGGGCCATCCACAAGCTTCAGGCGGACAATGTACTTCACTATGGCCTTCACCACGGGTGGCAGAGGAAACTCTGCTCCAGTGCCTGGAGCAGCAATTCATTCTTCTTCAGAGACCTTGCTGTCTGAAGAGTTTTTCCTCAGTCCTTTTCTCCAGTTAGGATTGTGCAGCAATTTTTTCCCTTTCCTAAATATATTATAACAGAGGTACTACCACTGTCACTGATTGGTTTGTCTGATTGTCACTGTCTTAGAGCTGACTGACATTGGCTCTATTAGACACAGGGGAAGCTTCTAGCACCTTTTCACAAAAAGCCACCCCTATACTTCTCTCACTACTAAAGGTTAAACTTTTTTGTTTGTTTATCATTTTTTGTTGTTGTTGTGAGGGTTGGGTTCTTTTTCTTTATTTTTTTTTTTTGTTGGATCAATATTTTTCCACCAAATCAAAATATCTTGTTAGTAGGAAATGTAATGTGTGCCCAGGCACTTGATATCATATGATCCATAGCATACCAGATCTTTGCAATTTGTATCTTTATCATTTCAGATAGATAGCCATGTCTCTTTCTGAGCATTCTTTATCCCTCCACTTATGTTTCACCCTCTTAAATCTTCTGACCATGATGTACAACAAAAGGTTCGGAAACCTCACTGGGGCTCCAGTTAGAGCCTGTTGCTGATATGCCTGAAATAGCAAAAAAAAGCTCCAATGTAGGCCAAGGTGACCTAAGCAAACCACCAGATCAGTATTTCCTGCTCATGACAGCTCAGTGACTGAGCCTCTAAACCTATGATTCAATGATACCTGTCATGATATTCAAGGAACACTATCTGTAGTTTAATCATATGCTTATTATTAAATATATATAGATTTGTAATTATTAATTGCAATTATTAATGAATTGATTTTCCTAGTTGCTGTAAGTATCTGAAGTAAGTCAACTTGTCCAACCCCTCTGGAAAGCCTGTCTGCTTTTTTTCAGATTAAGTCAATATCCTTTGCTGACTGGTTTCCACTACAACATCAGAGACGAAGCTGTTTATTTTTCATGTGCTTCTGCTGCAGGAATGTAAAGTAGTTCAAGTAGCCTTTCTTCCTGAAAGAGGACAGGAAAATTAATTTCTCACAAATGTTTTGACTAACTCAAGATGACATCAAATTCCCTTTTATTTGGGCGATCTGTAGTACAAGCGCTTTTTCTGACTAAAGCCCCAAAATTTAGAAACAGTAATTCAGGCTGCTACAATTATGATTTCTATTTTTGCTTATATACAAAACTTGATCCATCAGACTTTACGTTTCACAGTCAGTGGCTTGGTAAGGTTTTATGCTTTATACAATTACACACCAGCAGTATGATATATATAAACACTAAATCTGCTAGCCACCACAGACTTCTTTGAAAAACCATAAATCACTCTCAGTTGCTTAAAACTGCTTGAATATTTTAATACTTCCTTTTATTTACTCAGTCTTGATAATGCCTTCTGGTTTTAATCTGATTGACATGTTTTATTAAACAAACTACTTTATTTTTATTGTAGACATTCTCACCAAAAGATTCGCATACTCGTTTATAATAGACACAAAGAGATGAAGAATATCACAGTATCACAGTACCACAGTATAAGCAAGGTTGGAAGAGACCTCAAAGATCATCAAGTCCAACCCANGATTATTGATGCATATATTCAATAAACAGGTTTAGAGGCATTCCATACAGCACTTGGTCTTCAACTCCAGTATCATTAAAGTCAGTTTCTAACTCCATTTTTTTTTCTTCAGTTTCTGTTATTTAAATCTGCTTTGTGACTCCACCGAAGGTACTTTTCTTCAATTTCAGAATCACTGTATTTTTAGACATTCCTATGGTGGGATTCCAGGTTTTTCCACTGGTTTGCCTCATTGTACCAGCTGGCTCAGTCCTAAACTATGTGAGACTTCATTTCAGTGGAAACTGTCATTTGACCCCAAATGTGTTATTTAGGATCACGAAATTCCTATTTTGTCTGATTTGTAAAGACAACTGAATTTTGAAAAGTTAAAGATCCTGGCCATTTTAGTATGATTACTAATTGTTCCATCTGAGATTGTTTCATTCTCTATTAAATAACTGAACACTCAATGAGACCGAGAAAGAGAAGGAGGAACTGCAAATCTGACTGTATAACTTGTTGTTTGGTGTTATCTTCTGGGATGTGAAATAGTCAGGTTACAAGTTTCTACTCCAAAATTCAGTTTAATTATTTATAGCTTCAATTGTATACTGAGAGGAGTTCACACTAGGATATCCAGTATCTTGAGGATTAGGGTGCTCCCCTGGGATGCTGGGAAACCTCTTTCAATTCCAGTGAATATTTAATAATTTTTACACAGTAAAATCATTTTAAGACAAACTCACTGTTGACTGTCCTGCACCTCAATGGTTAGGACACTTAGTTGAAATTCAAGCAGACCTGATTTAACCTCCATGATCAAATTAGAACCCCAAATCAGGAACCATAAATACATGAAAACAGATTCCTCTCTCCTAGGTAAGTGCTTTGAACTCCAGACTGCTGAGTTAAATAACACCAAAATCTGTCTGCAGGGTTTATGGAGCTGAGAATTTTTGGGAGAGCTGACCTGGAATTGGATAGTTGTTTCCTGCAGAGGATTCTTTATTGAGGATACATGATATGAAGTGTTCTCAATACCTGTCTCAAACTGCTTCCATATCTTGGCAATACAATCTTGGGTAGCTATTACCCATTAGCATTTGTGAATCCTACTGGTAGGCATCAAATTCTCTGTAATATGCACAGTGGAGTGCAGTGTGCCTAAAGGTTATAAATGTTAAAATTCAACACTAACCAACATAATTTGTCTGGAGAAGAGAGAAAATACATATTTGCATATAAATTGCTTGTACATTTGTATCACAGAAGAAATAAGACTACTTCAAAATGAGTAGCAGTACAGGTTAGTATCGAATGGTCTCCAACAGAATTCATTTATAAAGTACATTTGATGTATCAACAAGTATCTGTTAGTGTGTAAGGTAACTAAAAGCACCAATGACTGCTAATCATTGAAAAAGAAAACTAAGAAAAAAACTTCTTGACTAAGGGCAGAATACATTTCTTTCTCTAGAGAATATTAGCTTTTCAAGTGTCAAATTCATTCTATGCATGAGTCAATAAGAGTCAGATGAGAATATCTTACAGAAATATGTTTAGTCTCCTCAGACAGCTATATTGCTTAGATATACATAATTCCTCTAAATTTCTCTAATAAGCTGAATGAAGGTATTCTATCAGTGCTCAGACCAAAATGGGAATAAGGAAACTTTAAGCTCTATCAGTTTGAAAGAAAATATTGAAATGTCATAAAGACCTTGGATTTTGCTTTGCATTATTAATACAGGAAAAGAAAAAAAGGATTTGCACAGGAAGTTAGCATTCTAAATTATGTCTGCCATCATTATTGTAAATATTAAAAATAATGATATAAAGATAACATTTACCCTATTAATTTTTAACCCTATTAACTTCTAGCAGATATATCCAAAACTCCTAAATGAAAAAAAAAAAAAAACCCACAAAAAACCCACCAAGCCTCTTTAGAAACAACTGCTAATTTTCATATGTGCACTGAGAAATGAAGTTATTTACTCAAAAACCAAAACTGTATTTCATCACCGTGAAACAAAATGTATAATCTACACTGTACAGGGAAATAATTGTAGTAGTAATAATAGTAATAACAGTAATAATAATGTTACCACTTCACCTATAAAATGAATTTTTCCTTTACAACCACATAAAATCTCTAGCACTTGTTTACATGGGAAAAAATGTTTTAATCTAATGTATTTTTTCCCTTTTACATGCTCGTTTTGTTATGTCACAGACAGCATATAGCTCATTTTCTTGTCGATTTTTCTGTCACACCATTTTCAACCTGCCTGTATATCACACCCAATGCAGAGGTAAAAAATAAACATATAGAATCATAGAATGGTAAGGTAAGGCTCGAGGGAGGGAGCAGCCACAACCTCCCTGGGCAACCTGTGCCAGTGTCTCACCACCCTCACTGGAAAGAACTTCCTCCTACCACCCAGTCTAAATCTCCACTCTTTCAGTTTAAACCTATTGCCCCTCATCCTGTCATTACAAGCCCTTGTAAGTAGTCCCTCCCCAGCCTTCCTGTAGGCCCCCTTCAGATACTGGAAGGCTACTCTAAGGTCTCCTGGAAGCCTTCTCTTCTCCAGGCCGAAGAGCCCCAACTCTTGTAGCCTGTCCTCATAGGAGAGCTGCTCCAGCTCTCTGATCATCTTTGTGGCCCTCCTCTGGACCCACTCCAACAGTTCCATGTCCTTCCTGTGCTGGGGGCTCCAGAACTGCACACAGTACTCCAGATATATAAGTAAAGGTGGATGCAATTTCAATACAGGAAATGTTCACATCGATTTTTAAAGAAGACTGTGCCATAACATGCTTAGTAGGATTTCCTTGCCATCCACCAGCTATACATTTTACTGTCCACTTACTAGGTAACCAGATGTGTCTATTTATACATTTGACTAACATGTTCAGAACAGTCAGCAAAGATTGAAACACATTCATTATGAAGCTGTTTAGAACTAACTGATGATGATGATAATGAGTCTAAATACTGACCATATGGCATTTTACTAATTGACATGTCAATTGCATTCTGCATCTTGAGATTATATTAATAATCTGTTATGAAATATGATTAATAATTTCTGTATGAATATTATTTTTATTAATATTCAAAAACTTGGGAAAATTCCCTGAGATTCTTTGGATTTTCGGTCAACAGGAAATAGTTGCACAAAGGATATTTATGAACACAGAATTAAACAGTTTAAACAGTCAGAACTTGGAAAATAGGAACGCGAAAACAGGAAAAATTCTAACTATGCTTACAGAGCCTTAGCATTAACTTTAGCAGATGTACTCAAGACACCTTGGTCCTTGAGTAAGTTTCCTGTAAAAGAATGCTTCCAAAACTCACAATAATGTGTCCCNCTGTGCTAGGGTTTATGCTGAGCCTCTGCAGCACAGTTAGAAGTTTTTCCTGTTTCGCGTTCCTATTTTCCCAAGTTCTGATTGTTTAAACTGTTTAATTCTGTGTTAATAAATATCCTTTGTGCCAATATTTCCTGTCGACCGAAAATCCAAAGAATCTGAGGGATTTTCCCCCGAATTTTTGAATATTAATAAAAAAAATATTCAGATATATTAATAATAATATTCATAACCGGATATTAATATCTCATCACAGCTGCAAACATGTTGCTGCAATGATTCCCAGTTAATGAGCCACAAATGGGGTACTGCTCCCCGTAAAGGGTCGATGCAGAAAGGCAAAAAAAGGCGGAAAAGGCAGAAAAGGCAGTCAGTGCAGAAAGGCACAGTTTCTAAATCACCCTCCATTAAATACATCCTTTTGAAAATGAAACTGGGCAATAGGCACTAGCATCATTGTTCTGCCCAATGAATTCAAAGCTTCATGCCTCGTGTGACCATGCAGGCACACTGAGGGGCAGCACCAGACAACTGACATGTGGTGCTAAGCTCCTAGCCTCAAAGCTTTGTTTTGCTCAATCTACTAGACTCCCACACCCGCGACAGGAGGAGGAGAGCAAGGGTTAAACTGGCCTGGAAGGATTTACGCCCTACCAGGACAATCTGAAGGTATAGAAAAAAATCCTGAAACTGATTGGCTATTCTTTTTTTAAACATCTCAATAGAACTTGATGTTAAAATACACTCAGTAGTTGATACTGCCTTTACCTAAGCCTTTAATCTTACACAAAATTTGAAGGGACATTTATATCAAGTAACTGTTACCATCTATAACTGCAACCATCAACTCAATGCCAGTCAAATAAGTCATCTCTCTACTGCCCTTCAGAGCTTCATGAGCAAAGCCATCAGGTCAAGGTCTCCATGGTGTCTTTTGTACAACCCAAGAATGATATCGGTTATTAGTGTAAGTGGAAGGAGATGCCCAACAGACCATTTCTACCTTAAAAAGAGAGGCAGAATGTAGTGGATTCAAAAGTTCAAATACCTGTGCTATCCTATCAGGCTGCATAGCCAATGAAAGAATGAACATCAACAGAAATTCAATGAGTGATGAATTTTGAATCAAAAACATTAAAAGTCTGTTGAGTTTGCTTACACTAGAGTATTCTGAGTAAAAGGTTTTGATGTTGGGCACATAATTTCTATTAAATCTTCTTTTTGAAGTTCAATTTGGAAACAGAGCTTCACAGGAAAAGAGAAACATCTTTGCTTGTGGATTTTTATGTAAAGCTTAGGAGAAAATCCAGTTATTTACTTCTATGTGATAAGGGATGATCCTCAAGAAAGACTTGCTTAACTGTGTGGTTTGAAAGAGGCAGGCTACTAACGACGTTTAATAGCATCAATCATGTTAATTCTTTAAGTCATCTGATAGAAAAGGTACTAACAGATTGAATTAAGGGATATGGGAAGCTATCACTGAATAAGGATTGCTGTCCAATATATAGCTCAAGGGGTGGTTTGAGTCTGACGTTTGTTTTGGTTTGTTTGTTTTTCTTTTAACTTGGGAGCAACTTTTTTTTTTTCCAGCAGTAAAGAGCTGAAGTCATCATTTTGAAAAGAAAACAAAAAAAAGGGGAAACATGAATCAAATACATCTTCAGACCTAAAACCGTGTTTTAAGAAGAAACTTCCAAAACTTTCAAAACCTCTAATTCTTTTAAAATTAGTGTCCATTTTGGTAAAGATTTTTTTATTGTTCTTACATCTACTATCACTTAACACTGAAAAGCATCCAGGGCTTCACAACTGTATGCTTATGTAAGAAAGCTGATAACAATTAATAGCAAAAAAAAAAAAAAAGAAGTAAATCTCAGATCAAATTCAGAGAAGTCAATAAAAGAGAACTTGTAGGATGTTTAGCAAAACTGTTTGCTGTTTTAATTGCTCTGTAAATGTTCTAAGTCATAGATTACCCATACTATGATATATACAAACAGGCTGAAAGTTGCAAAAATAATTGTAATAAGGAACTAAAACCAATCTTAAACTAGTAGGATTCACTTCATGATGAAATAGTACAGATAACTGAACTGCACAGAAAGAATACCAAGGTAAATTTCTTCTAACTTCAGTGAAATATGAATTGGCTGTTAACTGCCAATGAAGCTTCCTTGCCTTCCAGTGACTATGGAGGAAACCTACACAACTAGATTAGACTGGATACACAGTGTTTAGGCAGATAAAGTCATTTGATGATTCCTGCTATAGAGTTTTTAAGTTCTTCTTCGATGTAGAAGCCAAGATATAGCTCGAGTTTGGGTATTTGTATACTTGTATTTACTGACAATATCAGATGGAAAATTGCTTAACATTCAGGATAAAATGAGATTGAAAATATGCATTTATATTTCATTTGATAATTCATCTTTCCATTAGTAACACGTTTTTTGTTTTCATGATGTTATGTAGCTCAATTTCTGAGACTTATTTTCTCATCATTTAAGAGCCACTATAAAGGATAGTGGGCTATTAAAATAGATTTTTGTAAGTGTGCTTTTTGTGTCAAATGTAGGCTTTTGAGACGTCTCATGTGTCTAATACAAGTGTTATCTGTCAATGTGAGAACTGAATCAAAATCAGCAGGAAACAGTGTCAAGAAAAAGCAAAACAATAACAATTGTCCAGTGGTTAATGAAAATGGATGGAATAAAAGAGAAGAAAAAATTGATACAAGAGGATTGCTCAGCTAAGGATAAAAATGAAGTAGCACTGTTTATCTTCATTTGGCTACCTATCTTAAACTAAAGGATAAGCCTCAGTGTTGACTTGTAGAGAAAATATGAACCTTTTTTAAAACTTGCTCTGTATGTAGTATTAACCTGTGTTGTAGAATCTTCTACTATCTCTCCTCTTTTTTCACATCAAGTACTTATTTTTTCTATGTATCACAGAGACATCCACCCAAAAAAGGTTTTCGTTTCTGTGGGTTTGTGTTAAATTTTGTAAAGAAAGAACTATTTAGTGAAAAAGAAAAGAGAAAATAATAGGAAAGGAAAAAAGAAAATAATAGGAAAGGAAAAAGGAAAAAGACAAAAAAAAGAAATTCTGACCCCCTGTATAAAAGCAATAGAACTTCACCCCCAAATTCCTGCATTCAGCCACCATCTTGTAATTAGTTTTAGGGCAATGCTTTATGACATTCAACTCAGATGTAATGGCAGCAAAATACCATCTGATTTTAAAAAAACAAAGTAACCCAACAAAGGCATTTAATTTTAGACTGAACTTGAAGGATGCAATCACAAATTCAGCAGTATGATTGGACTTTTGCCACTGATGTCTATCAGATTATTATCTTTACAGAGAAACTTTTATCATGCAGAAAGCCCTAATAAACAATTGCTATTTTCTTCCTTTTGCCTCAAAAGATAGCAGGGAAGGACGCCATGAAGGTGCTCATGGTTCTTGAAACAGGCCATGTCTTAAGTCTGGGAATTAAAGTACCAAAATTTTCCTGTGGAATGAAATTGGTTTAAAAAGACATTTCCTACTTCCTTCCCTTTTATATACCAAAGACAAATACTAATAATTCTGATGTGATATCCTGATAATCATGGAGAGTTTATTACATCACAAAAATTGATTTTGGCTTTTAAAGCTCTGCAGAAAAAACATTGATTTCTACTAAGTTTCATATGACTTTACAATACTGGCTGACTTATACAATATTGTGGGTTTGACTGACAATAAATCATACGCAGCTTTTAGCGAGAGGCCCTGAGACAGATTCTTCCTTTACTTTTTATGTCCTCCATTTAGCTAATATTGATTTTTCACCACAGAGTTTCTAATGAACTGGAAACCAACCTTTCCCCCTTTATTTACCTTTTCTTCTATAGGGGACATTTACATTCTAAATTTTCATCCTGACCAGTGTGAATCTGAAAGAAGTGTAAGTGATCATCCAAGCTACACAGCCAATGATGAATTCTGAGCTGTCGCAAAATCGACAGAGGAAGTGTCTACTTCAAACTATCAACATGGAAAAGACAATAAGGTAGCAAGAGATAGCAAGAAAACAAAGCTGCTTATTGGTGTAGGAGCTGTTTGAAAAAAAATCTTTGATATTACAGACAAAAAACAATATTTTCAGAAGACAATGCTGTCAGGAAGAATACATTTTATCTATTATTTAATGTGGAAAGAAATGAAAGATGAGAATTTTAGAACAAATTATGATTAAACCTCAACGCATTAGAAGTTTTAATGTATACACTGGGAGTGGAAAAACATTGGAAAGCAATCACTACCTAGATTACTGTAATGGTAAACAAAATCAAAGGTTAATAAGCCTTAAAGGTCTGTGGTAATGGGTTGGACTTGATGATCTTTGAGGTCTCTTCCAACCTTGCTATACTGTGATACTGTGATACTGTGATACTGTGATAAAGGCAAAGAAGCTTCAAGTAGCAATGTAAAGGTCTTGTGTTTTTAAAATTACAATGTAATTTTAGTAAACTTCAGACTATATATCCCAAATAAAACCTAAGTCTGTTTTGTTGCCATTTAAAGCAGGAGTTAAGCTTGGAAAGCTAATTGTGTTTCTTGTTTCAACATAAAACTGAGCGAGAAACAAATTTAAAATATCCTTTCATTTACTTTCTTATTTTAACGACTAACCTCCAATAAGGAGTGGACCAGCCCCTATGTTATTGACAAAATATAATAGAAGACTGCAATGGGTGTGCTGGTTTGAGACTAATCGGAATATTTTAATAGAGAAAATTATATTACAGNGGAAAAGATGAAGGGACACTCACATTTTAATTGCAGCCAGGAATACAGTCTCAAACAATTTTCTGTATTGAAATAAGTGATTTGTGGTTAAGAATGACTGATACATCACTTTCTTGTATTCAAATAACTTTATTCCTCCAGAACTGTAATTTAAGTACCTAAAAAATATATGGTATCTTATGAGTTAGGCACACAAGTCATAGAGTATATTGATGAGGAGATGAGGCACAAACATACTGAAGTTGCCCAGGGTGATTGAGTAGAGCTACAGAAGAAGCAGGGAAAAGCCATCTTAACATATTCGATGTATCTACAGCAACTGCATCCATTTCCACATAACTCTTACCAACCATCCTTCATTGTGAAGTAAAAATACTCTTAAAAAAAAACCAAAAACACCCACATCATTATGCTTCTTGTGATTAGACAGTAAACAGTGGTTTAGAAATATACTGGTTCTAAGGACCATATCTAAAGAAACCAAATACATTACAATTGTCCTTCCAAAAACATTTACACTCATTTCTCTGGTCTTATTGTACAGAAGTTTCTTCAGATTTCTTTTCAAAACTACCACCTCAAACTAGCCTAAGAACTGTTCTTTGTGGTTTTGTTTCTTTTCATTTAAAGCACATACATGCAAGCAAAAGCGTACACTGATCTGATGACCACACGGTATGTTAGCAAGAGAATCCTTCATTAAATCAATTCCAGCAACATAAAATTGTCATTTATTAAAAGAAATAAGAAATTAAGAGAAATGGAAATTAAGAACATTAAGAGAAATTTTAACTATCATATTTTGAAGAGTCAAATATTTCAAGAATATTTGAAACAGAAGTAATTTTATTTGGGCTTTGGTTGTTTTTTCTTTGTCTGGGTTTTTTTGAGTTTGGTTGGTTTTGGTTTTGGTTTTTTTTTCTATGCTTTAGTTTTGAACAGAAATATGAAATATTAATATTTGCAAATCTTGTATGTCTTTGATATTTTTGAGTAACTCTCACTTCAATGAAGTAGGTGACCAGAGATTCTTAGTTTATGTGCCTGTCTTAAAATGTCAAAATTCCTACTTGAACTTGAGTCCTAGCAGCTCATCTTTCTACACAGAGAACAGATTTTGCTTTCAGACAATCAGAAGTTTCCCAGTTCTGTCAGCAGAGAACTGTGACATGCAGACACAGAAGAACCTTTTAGCACCTTGGATACTTAAAATATGCTGTGGGGTTTATACACCTCCAACGTTAGACATTAAGTCAGTAGATGTTTTTAAGATTACAGGATTGGCTCCTGTCACTGAAGTTTCCCTACTTACTTTGTTAGTCCTAGCCCTTGAAAGATTAACAATGGTTAAGACATTTAACTTTGAATATGGATTTTGCCTTTCCACACATGCAGGTAGTTTAGTATACAGTTTTACTATTTAACTGAAATATTATCAGTATGTTAAGTTTTTTTATTTTCTGTTATGCATAGCTGTATGCAACAAAGCTTCAATCAGCTATTAAAAAGTGAATAGACAAAAATTCCAACTTGCAGTGCATTTAGTGCCAGGAATTTGAAGTACATCATTGCTAGATCTGATGACATATAAACTGATGGTGAGTCATCCCATAGTGTTAAAAACTGGTAAATTACACCTATGCCAGGGAGCTCATGAAAATTTCCATCTTATGTTCATCAGAATTCACAGAAGGAATAATAATTTGGATAAGTATGTCCAGTTGAAAACACATAAACTGCGGGAAATTTCCTTCCTAGAATTCACAAAAATGCCTCTGAGGTATTATCTGAGTATGCATAAACACCTGTGGATACCTGTTTATCACTTTCGGAGTGGGCATAATGGCCCAAACCTTTGTTTTCCTCCTGCCCTTGCTTCCTGTATCAGCAGAAGGGTGGGGCAAGCCAGGACACATTTTAGGCCTATTGGCCTTCCACAACAGAGATTTAAGGACAAACCATATGCTTTCTTGGACAATATGGTTCATCGAGTTCTAGAAGAAATGTTAAAAGTAACAAAAGAGAGGTGGGAAAAGGAATGAAAACTTGGAAGTCTTAAAAATATTCTTGCTTTCTAGCTTGATATAAGAAACTGCTGGCCCTCTTGCTGTTCACTTGGGTGTATGGTGGTATGATTTCTTCTCGCTCACAGGCTGCATGATGCAGGGCACAACTCCCTTTCCTGTGCCACACCACAACCCACTGGAAAAGTATGGATTGCTAAAGGCAGTGTACTAGAGCAGTGCCTGCATTCTGCCTCTCCTAGTCTCTGGAGTCAGTAAGAGCTATTGTCTTTAGCTGTAGACAGAATTCGGGTTCACCCTCATCACACCTGTCTCTTACTTCCCTCCTGGTCACATTGAATGAAAAGTTGACTCTTTCACAACTGGTACACTTGTGCTTAGATCCTGGTCAAGAGTGGGATGTCAAGGCCTCAAGATGCAATAAATTCTGGGTGTGTTCAACTGATGGAAAAATACCAGGATCCTCAAGCCTGGCACTTGCACAAACCAGAATATTGCAATTCTCAAGCGATGCTGAAATGGAGAAGTACCTAACAAAAGTAAATTGTCTCAGATCTTGAGACTCTGAGCAATTTCAGCTCACAGTGGGCTAAATCCAGTCTCTCCCTTGAGTTGAGGTGACTGTCATGACCATATGTTGAAGTCAACACAAGACCTAGAGGAGACCACCTCCTTGAAACTCAACACTCACCCTTTGAGAAATGCTGACAGATTATGAATATTTAAACTTGAAGGGGGAGATTTTGACTGCCGGCTTACCTTTTTTACCCATTACTCTGTCTAAGCATTTGATTTTTTTGTATTTGCTTTTACAAGTGTGGTCATATACACGTTTCGGTGGCCAAGAATTTCTGTGTTTGTATGGTTTTTGTTTATGCAGATACACCTGCTTTGATTGGAGACATCCTATAGTAAGTTAGCATGATTTTTGTCATCCTTGAGCCTGTAATTAAGTCACTGCTTTACTAAATCGCTTGCTACATTAAGTAGTCCTATAATCAGCCTTTGATTGATTTAATTTTGGCAATAAATCTTGAATTGTTGGTAAAGCAACTGTGCCCAACATACTCATCCATGATGGGATGGATATTTTGAAATAAATAGCCACTAGATTCAACCCTTAGTAACTGATTTATTTTTTTAATGAAAGGCAAATTTTATTAATTAAAAAAATACCAATACCATTGTTACAAATGATGCAAAATTAATAATCAATATTAATTTTGATATCCAGGTGAAGATTGTTAACAACTATGAAAATTGTTTATTAACATTAGATCTTGCCAGAAAACTTATTTACAAGGTTTGAAACTCACAGTTTGGAAATTTATACACCCAGGGAACAGGCAAAACTGGAACTAGCAAATACAACCATTATACTGGAAGAGAAGGTTCTTGGCAGTCAATATACTGCTTGTGGTTAGTTATAGCACTTACCCACTATATGGACGCAGGAAGCTCGTTTCTGCTTATGGCAGAAGGCAATTAGTGAATTACAAGAGGCTTTAAGTATTTGCTCACAAAAATATCATCAGACAGTACCCAAAGCATGTGGAGGGGTTGCTGTCAGTGGTCTCAAAGCTGTTAGAGGCTTTGGAGTTTCCCAGGCTCTTTTCTCAGGAAGCTGAGAGTCTGGCACAGTCTCTGACCTGGTTCCTCTTGACTCCTGATTCAGCAGAAGCCTTGCAGAGGGGCAGGCAGGATGCAATGCCATGTGCAGGCTTGGCACAATGTCATGCTGGCTATGCAGGCCGATAGCCTGAAGACATTTGGAGCCTGTTCCCGGTCATGGAGTTCCAGACAGTTCAGGATGCAATGAGGCAGCAGCAGTACCATGAATACAACAGCAGAGAGCACATTGTTACCTGCTCATCCCTCTTTATCAATACAGCCCAAGACTAATGGGCATTTGGACATAGATTAGCCAATCAGGATGGCACTTTGCCAAGCATGACCATATCAGGCGAAGCCATAGGCTTGCTTTACCCTTTTTAGGGCAGAGCACAGGCCTTGCAGAAGGCAAGAGTGTGTACCTTGTTTACCTCAGAATGCAAAATAAGTCTGGGCAAGCCAGAGTCCTCAGACTCAGTGGCTCCAGGTTCTCTGTCCTCTTTCCCTCAGTTGCTTCTCCCCATAGCAGAAAGGGGAAGAGCAGAAAAACATGTCTGTGTAAGCCAGGACATATATATGCCTATTTTGGCCTATTTAGGCCTACCACAACAATCATCTCCATCTGTGAAATCTGGATCGATTATGTGACTCTGTTCTGCTCTTCCTTACTATTTTGGTTTGTGAAATAATAAGCATTAATGTATCATTACAGTACATAAACAATATGTGAAATAACAAGCATTATTTTTATATAGTATCACTGCACTATGTAAAAAACATTCCTTCTCCCTTTCCCATGATTATATAGCATACAAATTGTTATAATTGCATATCATTTTGTATTTTGATGTTCAACTGTTTCCACAAACAATTGCAAGCATTTTAATTTCACTTGGTGAACATTTTCTGGTGAAACAAATAATTGGGAAATTTGTCAATGGGAACATAAAGACTTCTACAAATGACACAACAGAATTAAATTTTAAAATGAAAATTAATGTTTGAATATCTCCAAGTAGGTTATCAGATTTTGTGTATAATGCATTTTGAGAGTTACATGGCAGTTATTCCTCAACTTTGAATTACTTTTTTATTTTTTAGTAATTTTGTAAATTTTAGTCTTTCTTGTGAAGGAAAAATACAAGTTTTTTTAAAGTATTATTTGTGTTGTCATAATTTCTTCTTTTGCCAGGACTCAGAATACATTAGGAAATAATACAAAAAATATTTTCTTGAGCAAAGTAATTAAAGGAATATAATTATTTTTATTTTTTTCCCTGCTTTGAACGTGGGGGAAAAAATTGCATTTGTTGATAATTTTCTGTTTAATATGTTATTAAATAGGCTGTAATGAAAAAGGTTTTCAAACATCAAGTCTTGTAGTATTTTATATATAGAATCATAGA
>WBNM01043130.1:0-27676 GCA_013399055.1 Ramphastos sulfuratus
GGTCCCACATTCTCCCTAGTCATATATACAGTCAATATACAGTCAGAAATAAAAAATGAGCCTGCTTTGACAATTTTACCATCAGTAACACAGAGGCTGAAGGTTCTAGGGTAACAGAGGTTTTGTGCACCTATGGGTGAGGCCCAGGTTCTGTTTTGAATTTGTTAACAAATACCTCATTTTCTCTGAGATTCTTAGCTTTCACTCTGTTTGTCCATTAAATTTTCACAGCTGTATAGTATTATGTAGCTTCTCAGTAATTACAGCTTAAGTAAGTATTTATACAGATTCTTTTTTTATTCTCTGTCACTTAGCAATTGCTGAATCAATTCACTTTGTATCATATTTAATATGACAGAAAAGTCAAAACTATTATAGTTCTTTTAAAAATGGTATAAAGAATATATTTTAAAAGACCACATTTAATATTTTAGGATATTATATGATGTCATATTTTCCTTACAAAATTAAAAAAAAAGAAAAACATTGATTTATCATGAACAGTTGCACTGGGTTATTTCTTTGCTTGTTTATCTGTTTCTTTTAATTGAAAAGCACCCAATTTCTACAAATTTCATCAACAATCATCAATATTCATTAGTCAAAACCCTAGAGAAATGCAGAACTGCTCAATTCTGAAACCTCTTTGGGCATCATTTTAAGGGATCTATATCACAACTGGATTAGGACACCAGAATTTGAGAGAGAAGTCACATATCAGACAAAAAGTAAAGCAGACATGGGAGGAATTTTGTTCTGTCTTTGAAGAAAGTACTCTTGTAGGACAGTGATGTCATTTTAGACTTTTTAAGGTGTTCAAACATTTAGCAAAAATTATTACCTAAGAATCATCAAATCAAGGTCTGAAGTCATACAAAGCAAATAGCTTAACTCTTCAAAAGCAGGAATTGCAGTATGTACTGGACAAGAAAACCAGAGATGTTCAAATTCCTGGTGTTTTGCAGAGAAACTTTGAGGTAGGTAAGGGAGAGAAGAGAGATCCCCATATATCTTACAATCAGCTGTAATTCTGCCAAGCGATAAGGGCACATGCACTGTCAGCACCCATGTTTGCTGTATGTTTGTATGATTATATTCACACACCGACTGCAGGTCTACAGTAATATGGCACAACTCTACCCCTCTAACCACTGGGAAATAACACCATTGTGATATGCAGATGTTCAGATTGAGATCCTACAACTGGTCCTTTCAAAGGAGGGGTAGAAACTAGGTTCAAAAACTTCAACTAGCTGTTCTACTCTCTCCCATATATTTTTTGTCTTGGACTCTATCAAGTCACATAGGGTTATATGTGTAGCTGCTGTCACATGTACCTACTGTCCATAAGCTAGCCCTGAAAATTCCTTCATTCTCATCTCTTGGATATTTTAATATAGCCAGTGCAAACATATTCTTTTGTGCTGATTCAGTCTGCAAGATTCTTCTTTACTCTTAAGATTAGGACAAGCAAAAAAACAGGAACTAAAAAGATAAGTGTTTACGACATCACTAATAAAATAATTCATAGAATCATTTGAACTGGAAAAGACCTTTAAGATCATCAAGACCAACCATTATCTAATTACATCAAGTCTAGTGCTAAACCACATCCCTTAGCACCACATCTATGAATCATTTCAACACTTCCAGGGATGGGGATTAAGCAACCTCCCTGCGCAGCCTATTACAGTTTCATATCCCTCTCAGTGAAGAAGTTTCTTCTAATATCCGAGCTAAACCTCCCCTGGTACAACTTGATGCAATTTTCTCTAATCCTATCACATGTTACTAGGCAGAAGAGATCAACACCCACCTTGATACAATCTCCTTTCAAGTAGTTGTAAGGAGTGAAAAGGTCTTCCCTCAGCCTCCTTTCCGACAGACAAAAAAGCAGTTGCCTCTGCTGCCCATGATAAGACTTAATTTCCAGACTCTTCACTAGCTTTGTTGTCCTTCTTTGATCCACTCTAGCACTTCAGTGTCAGTAAGGGTCTCAAAGATGAACACAGTACTCACAATGTGGCCTTCCCTGTGTTAAGCAGAATCACAGAATCACAGAATTAGGGGCTGTAAGGACCTGCCAAGCAGGATCACCTAGGATAGTCCACACAGGAATGCATCCAGGCAGGTTTTGAAAGTCTTCAGAGAAAGAGACTCCATAATCTCTCTGGGCAGCCAGCACTAATGAGTGCTCCATCACCCTCATTGCAAATAAGTTTCTCTTCATGTTGAGGTGAAACCTTCCATGTTCAATTTTGTAGCCATTGCTCCTTGTCTTATTGCTGTCCACCACCAAAAAGAGATTGAGCCCCTCCACTGCATTTTACTGAAAAGTCAAAAAAACCTTTCCTTCTATTTTTTTCCTGTAGCATGAAAAGAGCTTTTTACTCTGCTTAAGTCTTTGCTCCACTCAGTTGACTGTAGTGGGGTGGGGAGGGGTGTGTGTGTGTGCGTGTGTGTGTGTGTGTTTGGTATTGACATCAATTTTATAAAAACCTGCTATTTGTTTTGGGATTCATGGTGCTTTGTTTGTTTGTGTGTTTGTTTGTCGTTTGTTTGGCAGGCAAGAATGAAGTAATACCAAAGAAAAACTAAGTAAAATTTTGTTCTTCAAGATCCTACTTTGAGGTAAAATGTACTAAACCCAAAGATTGTGCTTACTTCTGTCAGGGGAAGCAACTTGGTCATTACTAATCCTGTGAACAAAGGCTATCTAAGGTTTAGATACCTCCCCTGTACATCATAGACTTCATTCAGTTGGAGAAAGGAAGGACCACTTTATAACAGTGACTTTATTTATGATATGAAAATAAAAATATTGTGTATTAATAAAATGTTTGTCTCTCCAAAGGAAGTGTATATGTGATTAATCATCTCTTCCAAATAATGTAGAAACATCTATTCATTTTTTATTCAAGGGCCTATCAATCAGACAGATAGCAGATAACTTAAATATATGTTAGTAACATTGTTCCAATATTTCTTCCTCTTCAGATATTTATAAACAACAAGTGGCATGATTCCATCAGTGGAAAAAAATTTGAAGTTTTTAATCCTGCAAACGAAGAGAAAATCTGTGAAGTTGAAGAAGGTGACAAGGTAGTGTTTTCTTTCTTGGTCTTAATTCTGGCTTTAAATGAAGTTCTGTGTCTTAAAAGGAAGGAAATTGTCTATCTGTGTTGATGTAAAGCTTCAGAGATGCACCTACTTCATCCTGTATACTTTCTTCTGCAAACACAATTCATAAGGTTTTAACAAAACCTTAATATTAGTTATAAACAGAAGCAGAAAAAAACTACATTGTTTTGGGCATCTTGGTCATATGATTAAAGTTCTTAAGAAATGTTTTGTTGGTTTGGGTTTTTTTGTTTGTTTGTTCTTTTATTTTTGTTATCTTTGATCAGCAACACCTAATAACTTAATTGCGTCTTTGTTCTTTTTTTGGTTGTTTTGGTTTTTGTTTTTCCCTATATGTTCTGTATATTCCCACACAAACGTGGGGAAGATAGTCATTATCATCGGCATTTTTAACTGAGTAAGTCTTCCCACCACTGTCCCCTTCAAATATTTGATTTAATGAAAGCAAAATTGAAACATAGAACTAAAAAATACTCTGCACAGATCTGGCTTTTAATAATTTCATGTATCTAATTATGAGTTTTTCTTACATAATTTTCTTTTATGTATATCTCAGAGTAACTAACATTCTTTCAGACTTGTTCTGTCCTCAGCCAAAGAATTTCATAAACATGTTGTTAATTCCTGTTTTAGTATGCCACTAGAACCACATGTGTTTTTGATATAAACTCTGTTCAGTCTCTAAAAAACAAATTATACTGCAGATTGAGTTGGCCTGGTATTTGATCATGCTCAAACAAAATGACTCATGACCTACAACTTTTCACTTTACTACTCAAAATTTTGAGACTGTCACTCCTTACAAGCAATCTAACAACTCATTAAATAAAGAGATAATACTGTTCAACACACAGGTTTGCTGTCTGTCCAATAATTTTGCAACTTAATGTGTAATGATAGTTGGTATTAACTAAATTGCCAAGCAAAATGTACAAATCTAGTAAATTACAAAGTCCTTGTGAACCCAATATACTAGAGCCTAGTCTTTAGATAATGAGTCAAGAGATTTTAGGAATTTAATTTGTGCATATAATAGGGTTGACAAATGGCTGTACACTGCATTGCAGTGGTGCTGAAAAAAAAATAAAAGAAAAAAAGAGATTAAAAAGCATGGACATGTGTGGGTAGGAATTGGTTTTCTTTCAGTTTGATGGCTCTTTCAAGTTACATTTGCTAATCTTAAATGTCCTTAGTAATAATAAAGCAGATCAAGAAATGCTTAATGCGAAATAAATGTGTTTTTCTAAAATGTCTAAACTAGTTCTGAAACTGTATTAATCATTTATCTTTATATACCAAAATTAAAGTTTTCATAGTTGAAGAATATTTTTTTCTTATTTTTCATTCACAGATCTATAATATAATTATGTATTTTTTCTTGAGCTTAATTATTTCTGCACATGCAGCAGAAAGAACACATGGCACTGTATTTAGCTTTAATTTACAACATTCACACAAGTACAACTTACGCTTTACTGTTTTCTAGTAAGGGCTAAGGCATATCCCCCAAGTCATATTGCAAATATGTAAAATATTTATAATAGAAAGACAGGAGGAAAAAAAGTAATATTCTATGAATGTTTAATTGGGCTACAGAAAATTGATGGGATATTTGATAACGTTCCGACAGATTCTGAAGAAACACAATTCTTTTTAATCTGGTACATTTAACTACCCAATGTAGGTGACTGGTCGGTATTATTCTATAGTAATAACTGTGTTATTTCTGTAAGTCCTTCCTGTCCTACCCATGGGTCTCCTGACTGACAGTTCTGTGCTGCAATTTCCAAGCCACATATCTGCCCCACCCAACTAAGAAATTAATTGTAAACTACCAACACCAATTAAAGTTTCAAGAACTGGTTTACATTTAGAGAAATGAACTTTGGGGTTGTCTTTAGGAAATACCCTGAGTTAGTCAACTGTTTTCGAGAACTGTGAAATATGGAAGAAATACAAGCACAATGAGCATGTTTTCAAGAAAGTTTTAATTGTATTTTCTAATATTCTGGAACAGCATTATACAGGGAAAAAAAAAAAGTATAGTTCGATGTAGATTTTCCTGCTATAGCAAAAGCCAAATGATAAATAATAAATTATGCTTGTAAAAAGTGTTAATGGAGTGATAAATTGGCTTGTTTAATGCATGGGCAATACTTAGACTTCAGAATATTTAGTTGTAGCATTTTAAACCTGGTCAATTAGTCAATTGCTAAAATAATTTCAAATAAAACTATTCCTTAAAACTTTGAAAAACAAATACATTGATTTGTATTCCTCAATAATAATTGCTGTTCATTTTATGGAAAATTCTAAGGTATTGGTTTTTCCTACCTGGTCTTCATCACACCACCAGATACTTCTAGATGATGACAAGTACTTAAATATTTAATTTACAGATTTGGGTATCTCTTTGTATCTAAAAGCAATTAAACTGCGTCATCGGTATAATTGGTGGATGTATTCCCAAATACAGGCACTAGAAGGCAGAGAGTTTGAAAAATTAATTTTTAAAAATAGAGTTCTGTTATATATTTTTATTTTAGGAGCTTTGAAAACCCACCTGTTTCTCAACTTCACATGGTTGAAATGATAGCAGAAGTGTCTTAGAGAAAATAAATCATGTATTTAAAATTACTATGTTAATTCTGTTTGGTTTGGGGTTGGCATCTCTGATTTATCTTGAAATTTCAACACCTTATACCTTTAACAACCAGCACAACTGATGACAGGATCAGCTGCTGAAAGTTTCTCTATTTTCCTCACAGGCAGATGTAGACAAGGCTGTTGAAGCAGCCAGAAAGGCTTTTGAACTTGGGTCACTCTGGCGTACAATGGATGCTTCAGAGAGAGGAAGGCTCTTGAATAAACTAGCTGACTTAGTTGAACGAGATCGTCTGATTTTAGCTGTGAGTATGATACATGATTAAAAAGACTGAGGAAAAAAATCTATGTACTGTTTTTCAAAGAAAT
Organism: Ramphastos sulfuratus; assembly: GCA_013399055.1. NCBI lineage: Eukaryota > Metazoa > Chordata > Aves > Piciformes > Ramphastidae > Ramphastos > Ramphastos sulfuratus. Next base: position 6,115 of record WBNM01043130.1, read on the forward strand.
ATATAAGGAAGCCAAACATGCTATATCTTTGGGAAGTCAGACTGTCTCAATACAAGTGTTTCATTTGTTTTGCAAATAGACCTCATTAAATTGCCTTGCACTCTGCCCTGTTAACACCCCACACCCACAACATACTTGAGTATTTGGTCAGCTTTAAGACAATATTAAACCATCCACAAACAATGCAATTTAAATTGTTGGTACTTAACATAGACCATGTGCTTGACACTTGCCTAAACCAAGGACTGAATCTTAAATTCTGAATCAGTACTTACAGACAATACAAGCCAAAACTGGGAAATATTTTCATTTCATTGCTGTAGTTTTTTGTTATGACTGGTTCTTCATTAATTCCAGCTTGCAAGTGACAATGAGTGAAAAACTTTAACCAGAACCAAAAGTATCAACGAACTACTTATTGGTAGGAAGAACATGGAAGGTAGGGAATGATGGCCTGACTTAGCTAACTACTATATAGTGGCTATTTTGCCATTCTTAACAGCAGACACATCAATTGCAACAACACTATCTACCAATTGTGCACTAAGGCAAAAAAAAACAAAAACATTTTAAATGGCTAAAATGAGTTGATAAAGTTGGCTTAACCATTATAAATAGTTAAATCTCTTCTGCGCACCTTATTTTAAACCCCACACATGATAACCATTAGGATGATATACTTGCTCTTTCAAGCACCTTCTTGAGTCAACATTTAGGCAGGATAGTTTTTTGCAATGTTATAAAGATGAAATCTGTTTGTCTGTCAAAAGTGTCATAAGAGAGCAAGGAAAGTATCCAAATTCAAAATTATCACTCAGACTGATACAGTCATGATTTGAAGTATATAGCTATTAGCTACAAACCACACCACTGATAAGCTCATATAATTTAAACCTTCAAAATATATAAATCTTGCAAAGAATCTGTTGCCCTTTCTACCGTCTTTATGGCTGTAGTACAGGAAGACACTTGCATACGTCACAAACAAGTTTTTAAAGGGAAAATGAAAATTTAAAGGAAGTAGGTTGTGTCCTTGAATTCCAAGGACTGAAGCTGTCAAATCTGTACTTTTCTTCAACCAAGTAATTTCTCTAAAGCTTGCCTTCTTGATAGAAACTGATAACTACCTGCTTTCCCAAGAGAAAACTTGGGTGGCTAGAGCTTGTGTCATTAACAATTTACTGGAGTCCAGAGACATACAATTTAAAAAGAGTTACATGTATAGGTTGGCATTTGCTTCTTTATTTTACAGCCTAAGGCATTACACATGCAAAAAAGGATATAGAAATAATCTTTTATTCTGCAGTAAAGCTGAAACAGTAAGTTAGTTTTTATTTCTATTTTTCATTTTCATAATATAAAAGTATTACTTTGCTCTGGAGCTTGTCCCAAGTTTCTATTTTACTGACTTTATTTCCCACACCTTACTTCTTTTCCCTTTTAGGTAAGGTGTGTTTGAATTAAGTGTTTTTCAGACTTCACCAAAATGAAGAATTTTCACCACTCACTTCCTAACTGTAGAACTACAGAAAGGCAAATAGCCAAGTAAACATTAGATGTCAAAATAGACACCCAAAGCTGGTTACAAAGGCATTTTCCTGTGTTCTTGTATCAAAATTACTCCATTTAATTGTTTCATTTAATTACAAGATGTCTTTCCTGAAGCTTCAACGCCACTGAGTATTTTTGTTTCTTAGGCTGCAGTCTGTTGTGATGATAGAGCTATAGAGTTTATATGTTTGAGGACAGGAAATAATTTTCTCGTACATCAAAATACATAAACACAGTGCCAGATAGATTGCCTGGAATGGCAAGATTATATCTCCTTTAATCAGTTCCTTGTCACTGAACACAACAAGCGTTGTGGCTTTCTCCATTTGTTCTGTTCTCTTCCAAGTAAGGTACCTGCAATGTATCCAGTTAGCTAAAACCTCAGGCTTTTTAGTGCAGTTGTTAGTGAACACTGCACTTGCAGGATGAGTCTGTAGACCTTGTACATAGAAAACAACAAATTTAGAAAAGAAATATTACTAAGATCTGATTAGATCTTCAAACTGCAATTTGGAGGCTTCCTACTAAGTATCCTGATCTCACAAAGATGAAAATCACGTGTCTCTATGCTGGAAACTTGAGGGGAAAAAATGCTATGAATGTCAAGAAGTTGCCATTATTTGAAAAGAGTATATAGTATTTGGTTAGATTTCCCAACAATTAGGGTCATCAAAATGATGTTAATCCAAATGACACTCCCTAGTTTTGGCTGGAAATAACTCTATTTAGTGCTGGCTTCTCTGTGGGATCATTAAAGCTCTGTAGGTAAAACTGATCAGCTGCAAAGTTACAGATGCTGAAAAAGTATTTTCTGATTATTATTCTAAAGGTTTATGTTTGCTTAACATATAGATCTATGATATGGTGAGTCAATTCTGTCTTCAAATAAGACCATGTAGATCACTTGATTTGTAGTTAGCTAATAAAAGAAAGACTCTTCTGTATGAGGTAAGTGCTCTTGATGGAGCAGATCGTTACTTTGCACATAAACACTCAAGATATTTTTGAGGTATTTTACTCCACGTTTTGAGTTTTCTGGCTTGTATAAATTGATAATCATGTATTAAACACTTATTAATTTACTTTTTAATAATTAAACAACACAGGATCCTAAGTTAACATACCAGTTAATTCCAGGATACTACTGCCTACCTTGTGTGTCAGTGTGCATAGTCCGAAGGAAGCCTTTTGTATTTTTTGCACCATTTATTTCCACAAACTCTTATATTTTCTTATCCACACTCGCAGAATTTTTAACATAAACTAAAGAAGCATAACTGATTCAGATGGGAGATTTTTTTTTTTTTTTTCCAGACCATCTCACCATTATAAGTTTACCATGTTATCTGCTATAACCATCATGGAAGTTTATAAATTGCAAATCACTACTTTGTGTTTTTCTAATGTTAAGTATCCTTAAGAAGTTAATTCATCTGATGAATCTGTGAAATGAACAACCAGAAGCTAAATGATAAAGTACAAGCATGAGAATCATTACCAGCATTTGATACTAATTTTGTAATTGCTGTTGTCCGCAGACGATGGAAGCCATCAATGGTGGGAAACTCTTTTCCACTGCCTACCTAATGGACTTAGGTGCCTGTATCAAAACATTGCACTACTGCGCAGGTTGGGCTGATAAAATCCATGGGCGCACTGTTCCGATGGGTGAGTATTTTTGTGCTGATAAAAATACAGAACTAAAGACACTATGATCTGTGAAAAAATATCTTTTTCCAAAACACGTGCAAGTTAAAAAATGTCTCAAGTGGAAAACATTCTAGATGGTTCTTAATAAAGATTAAGGTTCAGCACAGTGCTCATTTTAAACATTTGTGCAGTTATTCACATTTATTTCTTCCTCTGTGCTGTTTATTGAACAAAAGTTTTTATCCTGTATGTACATCTAAAAAGTCTGGTAGGTTATCTTTCCATAGCAATGCATAGTTTGTGCAGTAGTACAGTGGTAAAAACTGTATTTGCTGCTTGCTCTCAGAAGGACAAAGAAAAGAATGGCAATAAAGAAGGAATTAAGAATAACTAGAGTGATAAATACTTCCAACTTTCTTGCATCACATAGAGCTCCATACTAGGCTTAATGGAACACACATTTATTTGAATGAAAGAGAATTTTATACTTAATGGATTTGATTTAAGCTAAGATCTAATATTAGAAATTGTCTCATATGCACCTAGGATTGTAAGTAGCTTTTAAAGGAGGACTTTTGGAAAAAAAAAAAAAAAAGAAAAAAAAAAAAGAATCCTCATTGATGTTTTGTGCATACCATATTGAGAAGCAAGGTTATTATTACAAAAAGGTCAGACAGACTAGTAGAATCAAACCTTGAAGCTATGAAAAAAGTAGTTATTGAATCCAGATGTACGTTGGGGTTAGATTTTTCTTAACAGTTCAGATTTTGAAAATATCATGTATAAATAAATTCGTATACAGCTCAGTTTGGTGTCCAACTTTATCTTCTTTCTTTGATTTAATTGTTTCTCACAAATGCTCTGTTTGAATGTCTAATTTATTTCTCCTTCCCCTAGATGGAAACTTTTTCACATTTACAAGACATGAGCCTATTGGTGTGTGTGGTCAAATTATTCCTGTAAGTTGGATCCATTTATGTAAAACACAAGGTTTCCTGTTACAAATAGAAAACTTTTTGAAATTTTGTCTATGCAAGTTCATTTGTGAAAAATTGCCAGTCAGAAACTTTGAGGTCCTAAAAGATAGAGGCTATCCTGACTGACTTTTCATCAGATTCTGCAGCAGACAGCTTTTGATGATTAAGCCCAGTCTAGTCTCATAGAATCATAGAATGGNTCATCTGTCTCCTCCCCATATCTGGAAGAAAAGCAAATCTCAAAAAGATTGACTTATAGGTTAGCTTGAAAGATGGAATTGTGTCCTGTTGGATCAGAAAGAATTCTAAATAAACAAGTAAGAGAGGCTAATATTTACAGTCTATTTATTAAGACCTGGAATATCTCTTCTGCTCTATACAACATCTGGACAGCTAGATCTGTATTTATGACGAAGACTTATTCACTGTGCTGATTATACAAATATCAATCTAAAGAATGTGTGCAATAAGCATAGTGATAGTGAGTTATATGTTCCCAAACACTCCGTTTAGGAGCATCTAAGTGCTGAAGTTACGTAAGTGAGGATTCAAAATTTCTGCCTGAGTCTGAACATCCAGAACACTGAGAAATTCAGCTTTCAGATTTATTTGTGAGGTCTCCACAGCTTCAATAGGTTGCTTTGAAAATGGCTATATGCAGCAGATACTCCTATTCCACTCACCTCTAGGCAAGTGGTGTGAGTAGCCTGACCTGACCTGCTCAGCAGCTTACCAGATTCTGATATCATCAGCCTGTCTACGAGTTTTGCTAAGACCTGTGGGTCCCACACATACTCTGTATGTGTTTCAGTTGAGCTTGCAGATTTTCTATCTCATTACACCATCATATTGATTTAGAGAACATCACTGGAACAAATTCAGATCTAGCCTTCAGAAGAGCTTGGGAATCTACTGGTTTAAATTAGGCAGAAGTTATTATCAGTAAAACACTCAGAATCAAAATATGTTAAAGAAATAGAAACTATAGATGTGACCACTTCAGGGAAAAAAAAAAAAAANAGCCCAGATGCCCTTCTCTGGACATGTCCAAGCACCTCAACATCTTTTTTAAACTGAGAGGCCCAGAATTGGACACAGTACTCAAGGCGTGGCCTAACCAGTGCTGAGTACAGGGGCAGAAGAACTTCCTTGGCCCTGCTGTCCATACTATTCCTGATACAGGCCAGGATGCCGTTGGCCTTCTTGGCCACCTGGGAACACTGCTGGCTCATGTTCAGTCCCTCTCTGCTTGGCTGCTCTCCAGCCACTCTGTCCCCAGCCTGTAACATTGCATGGGGTTGTTGTGGGCAAAGTGCAGAATCCAGCACTTGGACTTGTTAAAACTCAATGCTCAAGGATTTACGAGTACATCTTTTTTTTCCCTCTCCATTGAAAAGTGAACCCATTGAACTGGAAGCTTTCACATAAACCAAAACCTTTGAGAACTATGTGAATATTGAAAAAATGCTTCTGATAGCTCACAGTTTTCATTTTCTTTCCACTCACAGTTACATTTTTATGATGATGATCCAGGAAACTCTGCAATCCCTTACTTTGTGCTATTTGTGGTTCTGTTATTTCTGGGTATAGGGTGAAACAGAAATTAGGTAAGGAGAGTGTTAAACTGCAGTTGCATGGATACACCTCCAAGTCTTTGTCTTTTTGACATTATAGGTTAGCTGCCTTTTTCCCCACTTTCATCAAGGTAAGGCACACTGTATTTTGTGCCAAGTCTCATGAGCTCAATGCTTCCAAAACTATTAGCGGTATTCTCAGAGGAGCAAACCCAGCCATGCAGTCCCTCATATTGCTGAATACAGATCCAAAGAAGTCAGTTTATCTCCACTTTCACTAAACTGACTGCAACAGACAGCTGGGGGTGAATTCTCCAAGGAAGAGAGAAGTGTTAATATGCTATTGTCTTGTCTTTCTTAGAAAACTGATTTGATAATTGGTGTCATTTAAGACAGCAAAAATCCCAATCATCACTAATCCAACAACTTTCTCTAGAGCTTTATTAGAGGAGTACAATTTAGCTTTTAACTAAAATCTTGGGTCCTCTGGACTCAACGTACAGCAAAATCCCTATTTTTTAATAATATGGTTTGCCAGTTGCCTTTTAAAAAGTATCTTCATTCTGAAGAGTTCAACCACTCAGTTGCAAATTTTCACTATTATCACAGAAAATGCAAAGACATTTTGGCGAAGTATCAGAAAGAGAATACACTTTGTCATCTATTTTTTAGTGGAACTTCCCATTGGTTATGTTCATCTGGAAGATCGCCCCTGCCCTCGCCTGTGGAAACACAGTAGTTGTTAAGCCAGCAGAGCAAACTCCACTGACTGCCCTTTACATGGCGTCTTTAATTATAGAGGTAAGTCACCAACAACAGAGTTTTTTTCCCTTCTCAGGAATGAAAGAGTATACTGCACCTGAAACACCATAAAGGTAGTATAAACCAGGCTGTCCTCTGCAAGTACTTCTTATGGCATGTCTAGCCTTGTACTATGGAACTTACAGTAAATCAGTGAAGCAAATCCATGGCAAAAACTTACATATCTTTCAGCCTAGTCCATGTACACAAAAAGAACCACAATTGCAATTTAATAAACTCCATTCCTTGGCAAACATTATTTGTATTATGAAAGCACAGTACATTTCAAACTCAAAAGCAAACAAGAAGTCAAGGGCAGAATACTTAAAAGGTGGGTAGCAATGACTCTATTACAATACCTATCACAAGAAAGGAACTGTTTGTACATCTAATTATTGTTTTTAATGGAAGAAACTTTTTATCTGTGTGGGTTTATTATTAACAGGGAGCTGTAAGACTGAACTGGTGACTGCTGGCAGTCCTGTGAACTTTTTTCACATAGAAACTGGGAGAATGCACTTTGTGTTCTTTAACACAAGGACTGTGGTAGTTTCTTTCCTTTTTCCAAAGTTATGTAGACTATTATGTACAGCCCAGCAAACTCCTAAAGAACAATTAAATAGCTTAGCTATCTTTCTTTAGAATAAAATACGCAAATGTCATCTAAAATGTTTGAAGAGTCAATAATCACCAGCATGGTAATCTTACAGAGTGTTAACGAAAATTACTTGATATATTTCATTATTCTACTTCAACACAATGACTCAGCAGAGCATACCAACTTGTTATGAATTAATGTCTCACAGAAACTAAATGGCTATAAGGAAAGAGCCACATCTTGCTGTTACTGGGTCACGCAGTAAATGCTATTAGATAATGTTGTGGAAGAGAAATTTGACAAGAAATATCAGAGATAATTTATTAATTTTTAACCATAAGTATCAGAAAGTATAATTCACTGAAAAACTGACTGCATAGAGAGTAACATAGTTCTGCTCCAAATCTAATGAAATATTTATTCTAATATTCTGCTTTATTGAAAAGAGAGGCAGTAAGTGGGAATGTGGTTAGTGGTCCATTTTGTACCTACACGTGCAATGGTTACAGTCTGGCAGCAACAGGTATAATACGTATTTAGTAAAAGGGAAGATGATTCTCATTTTATCCGCTCAATTAGTGTTCAACTGGAAAAGAAACTTAAGTACACAAATTTTAAATTAATTTAGTGTATTGTCTAGTGAATATTGTGGATCTTTTTATAAAGGCAAATATTTATTTTGCCAAGTCCTTTAGGATTTATTCATTCAGATCTAGCTGAGTTTTAATTTACACACATACTACCCAAATAGATTTGGAACACAAACTCCTGATCGTGATCAAAATCTCAGTAATCATTTCAGTATATTCTTTAGACTTGTGAAACTACGTCAAGGTCTAATTTAACTTTCCACTTCTCAAGTATCTGCATTAAAAAGGAAAAATAGTATAACTTTTGGTAATCCTCACTCTCCTTCTTAATAGTATTCACAAGACTTCTTTGCTAATATGCAGAGAATAGATTGTAATTACAGACATCTAAAGCCCAAAGTGAGAAAATGTGAATTATTCCAATTCAAAAACCAAACAAACCAACAAACGACTTTTCTTCTTTTGCTCTCAAAACGAAGTATGAAACACAATGCTAAACAAAATGTCTCATAGGTTCCAAGGTGAATACGAATCTGGAATATTAAATTAACATAAAAAGCATTGATAGAATGTGTCCAAGCATGAACCTGTAAAAAAACTGTTACTCAAACAAATGTTAATTGTCTGGTTTCCAAAACACAAAACACGAATTTTAAAAGCTATAGCTCGCTAGACAAAATTCACTATTTTCCAAATGAAAATGGAATCAATGCAATTTTAAATTCCTAATTAATGCTAAAAAATATTTATTCGAGCGATAATACAGAACATGCATCTTATTAGTCTTCTGATGGCATGTTTGCTCTGCAATTGTCATAGAGATTCCATAGTTGCATCATTAGCTGAGAAGAAATCCAGCTACACTCCACTAATTCATGGGAGTTTGCCTGACAGGTTGTCGTAAGTAATTTATTTTGTCTGTGAGTGGAACATAACTAATACAGATTCAGTGGGAAACAAAAATTTAGGTAGAGTTGGACTCTATAAGCTTAAAGATATTTTCCAACCATAATGATGCAATGATTCTGTGATTCTNTTATTTTATATAATCAAAGACACTAAGTAAATTAGAAAGCTACATTCCAAACCATACAAGCTTTGGAGAATTTAAAATATTTTGGCACATTGAAATATGTCATGGTAATATGTTAGTAAGTTCAGATGAATAAATCTCNCTCACAGGAAAATAGAAAATTTGTAAGATACAGACACTTTTCTCACATTTGGTAGCCAACTTGCCTTTTTTGTGTTGTAAACTCCCATATTGCACACTCTCTGCTTTTAACCCACCCAGAGGAAGACATGAAGACACTGAGTTTTAGTACTATTGCCATCATTTTTCTTAAAAGAATTTCAGTGCAAGTCAGATCACTACTTAAATTCCACTGAGTGTGAGCAGAAGTCGCTGAGTACACAGGATTATTTAATGAAGCAAATACAAAATTTAGAAATAGTTTTCTCTACACATCTGTCTGGGGGAGAAAAAGCAAAATAAATTTCTTCCTTGGCAGTGACACTAGTTTGTTTTTTGTTTTTTGTTTNTATTGCTGAAAACATTTGAAAGAACACGAAGATTCCAATCTCTTCTAGTTTCATCATTTGCCTTTCCTGACCTCTTTTTCACACAGGTCAGAGAAGTTCTTTATTTGGAACTGCTGTGAATCCATTTAATGGAAAATTACAATCATGTGTTCTGTGTGCATTTCTTTTGTGGTAATAATTACGTTAAATATCTCTGTCTTCAAATTCCTTCTTGTTCTTTGACTAATCCTCTTGTCACAGCACCACCCTGAAAGTCATGTTTGTCCTCCAGTTCACAAGCCCTGTGGGGCAGCAGCTTTCTCAGGCAACAAGTTTCGGTTAACACTGCACAGCAGGCACCAAAGAGGAACCAAAGACAATATCAGAATTCGAAAGATCTTATTAAAATAATTATTATAATAATAGCAACAAATGAATGACTGACAACAATGTGAGGTGTATCATCTAAACTTTGTCTTCTCTTCAAGATGTTTACGCACAAGAGATATTAAGCCACCGGGGTAGCAGAAATTTTATGTCTTCAGCATGCAGTAAGAAAACTGAAAGCAGAATGACAAAGGGAGCACAGAGAACTAAAAATTGCCTCCTTATAAATGCATATCCCTAGAAATATTATCTTTTATCACAGCATTAGCTGAATACCTTTTTATTCTAATTTAGGATTGCACAGAACCTTTGAAAATCTTATTATGTTTTATGATCACAGCAAGAGTTGCTGTGTAAACTGAAATGAAACCTTTGTATTCCACATATAAGTGACCAAGGCACACATTTATTTTATTTTATTTTATTNGGAGCCATTTCAATAGCTTACAAGACAGATGAGGGGAAAAGGATGTAAATCATATGAGAATAAACACGTTTGGGGCTCTAGTGCTCAGAATAAGTATGCAACTGAGAAATGGTGGCTGAAGGACTTAAAAGTGAAGTGAGATTGTATGATACATGTTCTTCTAGTGACTATCCTTCCCCAGGTTGACAGAGTTCTCTCTTCAATTTAGGCAGGATTTCCACCTGGAGTTGTGAACATTGTGCCAGGCTTTGGACCCACTGCTGGAGCAGCAATATCTCACCACATGGATGTAGATAAAGTAGCCTTCACAGGCTCAACACAGGTACTATAATGAAAGCAAGAAAATATAGCAGGAAATGTGCCTCTGATTCCCAGTAGAGGTTTAATGTCTAACTTGTTCTAGGTAATTGTTTTAACTTTTTTCTTTCTTTTGGCTGGTGCCTTGTTAAGCAAAGTCTGTTTAATGATTTGTTGGTTACTATTAACTTCAAACATATTTAAACCACATTCGTATTGCAGAAAAGCCCTTCAAACAAAAGTATTTCATGAGATTCAATATGTTCTAGTATGCCATGGCTATTTTAAGTCTTGTTCTTTAAAAACAAAACATTTTCCTAACTATTTCTTTGATTCTTTTTTAAAGAATAATTATTTTAAGAAACACACAATGCAAAAGAGCCTGCACTTTATTCTTTTTTATTTTAATAACAACAGGATGGTGGAAGGATACTTTAGAAATTTTACTCCTGGTTCTGCACACACATGTGAGATGATGGCTTTTTGACATTTACCTGATACTGATGATTATCTACTCTGTCTTGGAAGTGTGTTTGAATATGTATATGTATCAGTTTAATAATTGAAAGGAAGGTCATGATATGATCGTGGATTTCTCAGCACAGGCATTAACTAGCTACATATTTTAACACAGTATGTTACATTATCTGTCTATATGCATGCTACATGGAAATGTTGCCAAGTGGTTTGTTAACTTCTTAGATGTGTGCTCAAAGATAAATATCACTGCCTCATTCAAAAATCTGTACACATTGACTGCAAGAGGATGCTTACTTGTAGAAACTTTAAAGTAATGGGAAAACAACCCGAACCCTTGACACCTGAGAAATATTCCACTAATGTTCTATGGACAGTAACAACCAAAATCCATCATGTTCCTAGTCCCTCCAAAGGCAGATGATCTAGAAGCAGTGTTCACGGGCTTTGATGCATTCATCTTCTGACAACGTAATTTTGGAATAAGAAGTGAAGGCAAGACATCTGGCAGACAGAGGAGTCTACCTGAGGATTATCCCATATGAGCAGTTATAGACCAAGACAGCGAGGCCTGCCAGCACATTTTCCCATCACAGCTTTTCCATGCCAATTCATATTAATTAGTTCCTTTAATTTCCCTGTCAATGGAATGAAGCAGAGTGTGAGTCCTACCTTTCAGTTTTCTCTTCCTCTTCTTTCTTCGAACGAAGAAACTGGATTTAGGAATAGTCAGCCATTCAGGCAGCACAGACATCTCCTTTTTCTCTTTGAGCATCAAAGGGACTTCCTATGTTCCAATCAGAGGAATTTCAATCTAATGGAAGTAATTTGCAGAGTCAAAGTCAGTGCTTACTTTATATTAGCAACAAGCAGATGAGTGATGATAACCTAAAAAAACCCCACCAATCATCTTTAGAAGCTAGCATGTCTTGACCAGGAAACTCTTCTAGAAAGCATTCTTGTTTCATAGACTGCATGTTACTTGCACTCTGAATCAATTTATTTTTCATTTCTATAATTACTGAGATAGTGGACTGTGAATTATTTTCATTTGTGAGAAACTTAAAAAGTGTTATTAAGGGCATAACAAATTCTCTCTACCTTTTTAGGTTGGCAAACTGATTAAAGAAGCAGCAGGGAAGAGCAATCTGAAGAGAGTTACATTGGAACTTGGAGGAAAAAGTCCTAACATTATATTCGCAGATGCAGACTGTTAGTAGGATTTCTATTATATAAGCACACTATTTATGCAAGTCTTTCCTCTGTCAGCAAATTATTTGTACTTCTTTAACAAGGCAGTATTTTTTAATGCTTTCTGGTCAAGTCATAGTTTCAAATTAGATTGCCACTGAAATATGGATGGCTTTGGAATGTATGCAAACCACTGGTAATCTATCTATCTTAACTGTAGTTTAGGACCATGAAGGTGGAACTAAAAGCAACTTGAGGGATCTCACACGGGTTTATTAATTTTCTAGATGAATACTCCTCTGGGTACTGCTGATAGGACCAATAATATAGAATCTACATTTCACACAGAACAGCTGAATGTGTGTTTGTCTAGGTATACTATGCTACTCTTGTTAAGAGCAGATTTGGATGTAAATAACTGATAGAATATCTATGTTTTAAACGACCATAAAAATAAAAACAGTGTTAAAAAGGGAAATGAGATAGAGTGACAAAGGTTTGTAAAGAATTTATGATATTACTATTCAAGTTTACGATCTGATGAGCTCTGTATTTCTTTGCAGTGGACAATGCTGTGGAATTTGCACATATTGGTCTGTTCTACCACCAGGGACAGTGTTGCATAGCAGGATCTAGGATTTTTGTGGAAGAACCTATTTATGATGAGTTTGTTCGCAGAAGCGTTGAACGAGCGAAAAAGTATACTCTTGGGAATCCTTTGCTGCCTGGTGTACAGCAAGGGCCCCAAGTAAGTAATGCATTTCAAGTATAATTATGACACAGTTTAATGTACTTCTAAACCTACTGTTGCATCAGTTTCAAGGCTAAATATAATTGTCTGATGATTAATCTGGAAGATCAGGAGTAAGGAAGGGGAGCGCTGGTTGCTTGTGTCACTATCATAGGCCTAAGTGTGAGTTTTCTTTCACTTTTCTAGTTCCTTTTATTATGGAATGGCAACAGCTATGTAGAACAGAAATGCTTTGAGAATGCACCATACAACAGCTGTAAAATGCATGTCCACTCGTGTCAGAGACTGCTAACATTATATTCAAGCAGTGTAACTGTAAGCGAGTAACTTGAGGAAATTATTTAATAATGTCTTTTCTTCTTTTTCAAGTTTGCTTATTCTGTTCTCAGTTTTAGAATATTACACAATTATAATGGATCATTTTGTACTTTCTTCTTCCTTATGCTAAAGGAGTTATAGCAACAGCTTCACTATTACATGAATGTCAAAATGTGACTTTAAAAACACTAGCTAGTACACTACTGTTGATTCAGTGGATCACATTAGAACATTGTCTAACAGTTTCTGTCTATCAGCTTCTACCACAGAATATATGCTTTCTTGGCAGACGTACTACGCATATATTTGGCTGTTGCAGAATAATGGAACTCTGTCTCCTGTAATTGCTTTATCTCTAACAAAGCAACGCCCTACAANACAAGAACGTTGAAACAAGTAAACATCAGGTGTTTGGTGTTGAGCTACTACAAAACTAACAGGGATTGACTCACGTTATTGTGACTTTACTGAGTTTGAACTTTATGATAACAGTTTAGATGAGAGATGAAAGTAAATTTTTATTTAAATGGAAAAAAATAATTTAAAGGATGGAAGATTAAATAAATAAATAAAAAGAAAACTATTGCTGAAAACATTTGAAAGAACACGAAGATTCCAATCTCTTCTAGTTTCATCATTTGCCTTTCCTGACCTCTTTTTCACACAGGTCAGAGAAGTTCTTTATTTGGAACTGCTGTGAATCCATTTAATGGAAAATTACAATCATGTGTTCTGTGTGCATTTCTTTTGTGGTAATAATTACGTTAAATATCTCTGTCTTCAAATTCCTTCTTGTTCTTTGACTAATCCTCTTGTCACAGCACCACCCTGAAAGTCATGTTTGTCCTCCAGTTCACAAGCCCTGTGGGGCAGCAGCTTTCTCAGGCAACAAGTTTCGGTTAACACTGCACAGCAGGCACCAAAGAGGAACCAAAGACAATATCAGAATTCGAAAGATCTTATTAAAATAATTATTATAATAATAGCAACAAATGAATGACTGACAACAATGTGAGGTGTATCATCTAAACTTTGTCTTCTCTTCAAGATGTTTACGCACAAGAGATATTAAGCCACCGGGGTAGCAGAAATTTTATGTCTTCAGCATGCAGTAAGAAAACTGAAAGCAGAATGACAAAGGGAGCACAGAGAACTAAAAATTGCCTCCTTATAAATGCATATCCCTAGAAATATTATCTTTTATCACAGCATTAGCTGAATACCTTTTTATTCTAATTTAGGATTGCACAGAACCTTTGAAAATCTTATTATGTTTTATGATCACAGCAAGAGTTGCTGTGTAAACTGAAATGAAACCTTTGTATTCCACATATAAGTGACCAAGGCACACATTTATTTTATTTTATTTTATTTTACTTACTAAAGAAAACCAGGATATCAATCCCTCTACAACTGATTCTTTATGTCAAAATCTCTGGTTATTCAAAAGAAAGCCAGCAAAGTTTTGAGAAGTTAGTGGCAAGAATATTTGCAGGCCTCTCCAGTTGTTCCACTTCAACATATACAAATGAACAAAGTTGTAAAACTTGTAGGTTTTTGGTAATAAGTCAGACGAACAATTGCTAGCAATGTGTGGGTTTTTTTCATCTCTGTAATCTTTTCACTTAGATTGATAAGGAACAGTATCAAAAAATCCTGGAGCTAATTGAGAGTGGGAAAAAAGAAGGAGCCAAACTGGAATGTGGAGGAGGTCCTTGGGGAGACAAAGGTTACTTCATCCAGCCCACAGTTTTTTCTAATGTTACAGATGATATGCGCATTGCCAAAGAAGAGGTAAGTAAATTCTTGGCACTCTGTACGCTCACTGGTGATTGTCTATTTAAATGTCAGTACAAAATATCCATTTAGAAGGTCAAGTGGCTACACGGAATCACGCCATGCTGATGGTGTTTAAAATGGTTTTCCTGGTTTCTGATGCCCATTTCACCAACTCAAAAGAGATGAGAGAGAAGAGTATAAGATTAGCCTGACATCAAAGACTCCATCTTGAGCTGGCAGTAGATAAAAAATTTTGAGTTTCAGACTGAATACATCATCCCATACTACCCATGTCTCACATATCAGTCACAATAACTTGTAACAGAGAAGCAAACCTTCAAGTTTGTCAACTCTTCACTCTGCCTAAAGAGTCACTCGAGAGTTGGATTCAATATGCATCAATCAACTACTCTGTAATATGAAAAAAACAGACTGTGCTCTCACAGACATTTTGTTAGTGGTAATTACAGCAAAACAGAGATTTGCCTCTGCAAAGTTGTTTAACCTAGATCAGTTTTCAAATGTGTCCACACTGTGCTCAAGGAGCTTTTGTTGACCAAGATAAGGTGACAGTGACAGGGCATCAATGATCATTCTGCAAGGAATGGGAGAGAATTAGAAGGACATAGCTGCTACACCACTGAGAAAAAACATTCCATAATCACAGCCTGCTGAACCCACCTGCTACATTCAACAATAGTCAACATGTTGATTTAAAATAAACACCAGAGACACCAGAGTTAATTGTGATAGGCCATAAAACAGGAAAGAACAGTGTAAAACATAATCTGTATCATTTCTGCAAGTCAGGGGGGAAGGCAGGAAGCTGCATAGATGTATGTTTCATCCCAGAACTATTAATTTCCTTTGGATCTGCAGCATAAGACTACTTTTTGACTGTATTGAATAGTGAAAGCCCAGAGAGACAAGGGAATTTAATGAATACATGAGTTCTAAAACTTGCAGCTTAAACAGCAGTTTTTTTGATCTATATAAATCAGTCCTTGTTGTTCTAGTTAGAAACTGTCACTAAGCACTTTCCACAAAAATCAAGCAGAAAGCTCATGATCTATTACAATGGGAGTAATTAGATAAGGTAATGGCCCCTGCCCTACACCGTTTTGGCACTGTATGGTGGGCTTTGGCACCTCTGGCTGAGAACATAGAGGAGCAGTAATGAAAAAGCTGAACCTGAAAGACTATTAGAGAGAGCAGAATTCCACTTGCCATATATGCCTAGGTCTGCAGCTACATGCAAGGTAAAAGTCTAATACAACATTTAGGAAAAGTCAAATAGTTTTCTCAGTTCTAAAAGTGGACCTTACCAAGAAAAAAAATAGATCATTTATAACGAGTACAGATACATAGCACACTGTGACTCCATTCTAACTACCTTTGTGGTGGACTGCTTTTCATCTTCATATATTTGGTTTCATCATTTATGTATTAGTTTATTAAAAAATTAAATCTAGGCTATATTGGTTTACTCCATACTACAAAAATATTAACATTTTGTCAATTTATAATATCTTGTAGAACTGATATGTACACTCTGACTGAATGAATTTAGGAACAAGATCATCTGAAAGAAATATTTTTTTAAAAACTTTATATGTTTCCATTTATCTGAAACAGATATTTGGACCTGTTCAGCAAATCATGAAATTTAAAACTATAGATGAAGTTATCAAGAGGGCAAATAATACCACCTATGGCTTATCAGCAGGAGTTTTTACCAAAGACATTGATAAAGCACTGACATTTGCAGCTGCACTTCAGGCTGGAACAGTCTGGTAAGTAATGGCTTTTTAAGTCTTTCTTTCAGAACTTAAGGTGTCAATGGCATTACTTGTAGGTCTTTTTATCACTTCTTTGGGTAGTATACTTCAATATTTCAATTTCTTGCCATCTTTAGACAGGCAAATGCCAACATCATGTGTCTCTCTTCCTCTCATAATTCTATATTTAATGTGTTATTGAATAAATATTTCTTGTAAGTCTTCACATTATTTTCCTGTAAACTTAGTCTGAAAAAGGAAATTGACTTGATAACAAGGAAAGGAAACAGGAGGAAATACAGTAAGACTGACAATTTTCTCTTCATTCAGGGTCTGAGGATAGCTCAATACGTAATTAACTTTCAGGAATAATTCTCTGTACTGTGTAAAGAAATCAATTATCTGAAGTTTAATGGCCATTAATTTGGACAGAACACCCACCTGTGATGGAAAAGATTCATAAAACATTGCTGAAAAAAGGAAGGAAACACAAGTAGGGGATAACTGTTACAGTTACGATGACAACTATTTCCACCAATGGTAAAATAGAGAGGCAACATGTATGGAGCTGGAAAGGCAGAGGCTGACATATGTAAGAGTAAAAGCTTAGAGGCTGAACCTAATGACTATTACTGACAGACATGGATTTCCCTCTGGCTATCTCAATGCATCAGAAAAAGAGTAACCAATATTACTTGTCTGTATCAAATTTACATTTTAGCTGAACAAATTTGCAACCATCACAAATCCCTGCCCAGGTCCTGTGAACTAAACTCATATGATTTCTAAAATTAAATGAAAACTTTTACTTAGGACTTGGTATCCATTAGATGCAAGATAATAAAAGTTTAAAACAAAACAAACAAATAAAAAGAAGTTCAAATCCTTAGATTTTGCTCTTGAATTATTGCTGATCTGTCTAGAAGTTTTTAACTATAAGCAGAACTTCTTTTGTTAAAACCATTAGGTTGGTAGCAGAAGAAATCACAACATTAAAATAGGGATTATCTGATTTGACAATGTTGAAGGTCAAAAAGAGCTTCTCATCTTAGGAGCAGGATGCACATTCTGCCAAAATTCTTCATGCTACAAATTCACCTGTGAAATTTCTTCATGGACCATTACTGCATCTTTTGTTCTCAACCGTAATACAGCATTGTTTTAATATTGTGTAGAATGAAACTGATCTTCCTAAGAATGTATCAAGTCTGTTCTGAGTTTGTTTATTTGAAATATACCTGCAGAAAACTTAACTGTGACTAATCTGGTTTGATAGTTAACACACTAGATAGAAAGGAATTTTACCATAAGTCTCAGAGAAAGATAAGATTCTCAGTCTGCTTGAAGATCCCTGAAGTTATCCCTGATCATGTGTGGTTTCTGTTAATGCTTCGTTTCTCTGAACATTGAGCTACATACAAGTTTGCAAATACATAATTTAGATATAATTTGTGAATATCACCACAGGGTTTTTACAGTTGATGGAAACCCACTGATTTTTCAGAAGTGAAAAGTGTTGTTTCACACTGTCAAAGTAATTTTCCTGTTCTTACAGGGTTAATTGTTACAGTGCAGTATCTCCTCAGTGTCCTTTTGGAGGATTTAAGATGTCAGGAAATGGGCGAGAATTGTAAGTAAATAAATTTTCACATGTTGATTCACAGGAACTGTAAAATGAAAATATGCAGCCCAGATTAAACAGTCATAATGGGAATGCTTAGTCTGAGATTTTGTCAAAATAGTCTATATCAAATTTAGAGGCTTCACGTTGTCAAAGATAATGTCAAGAAAGTATTCCTCTATAAAACAAATAAGAAAATTACTCAAATACACACTTTTTCAGAATTATGGGGTATAGTAACTTGCAGTCTACTGCTGTTAAAAATAGAGCATTATGTTTATGGTTTACAGTTTTTGCATGTATATAAAAAGTGTCATTTTCATTAAGGTATATAAGTGTGCAGTTTGTAGAATCCACTTTAAAACAGGTTCTTGAAAACAAGACTTCTTAAAATCCTTTATTTAAACAAGAGTTTTCAGTTTAAAGTTCTTGTGACAACAATGTTTTTACAGTGCATTCCAGTTTGGAGAAAAGTTATGACAAAAGTAGTCCTTTGTAGTCTTTGGATCTTTGATCTTTTTCCAGACTAGAACTAGAGAAGTATACAGAAATGATAAGCTAATAGAATTCTTTCAAACTTCTAAGGTTTAGTTTAATTTAAATTTGAGTCATGATTTCTTACCTGTATTCATCCTGATCTTCATATTAGCAAGAGAACCATGTAGTGTGTTACATTATGAAATGTTTCATATCACACATAAATTCAACACATTATGCTGAATTTTGTCTTCTGGGTTTGTTTTTTGTTTTGTTTTGTTTTTTTGGTTTTTTTTTGTTTGGTTTTTGTTTTATCTTTGTTTTGGTTTGGGTTTTTGTTGTTATTTTTTCCTGAAAAGAAGATCAAAAACCGTCCTTTGTTAAAAAAGCCATATATCTGGGAACAAAAAATTATTTTGAAAGCAGTGAAAAAAAGTGAGAACATTTAATTTTTTTCTTTTATTAAGTCAAATGTGCAGTACCTTAATAAATAATGGCAGTAAACATTTGTACAAGTCAAGTGCTTCAGAGCACAATTTTCTTTTATTTCATATTTTTTTATGAAGAGAAAAGGGCTAGGGTCAGTTTGCTCCTGATGGCAAAGCTTCCACACAATTCAAAGGAAGCAGAGTTATGCCAATGCTGAGACCTTCCAAGAATGTCGAAATGAAGAGGGGAAAAAACAAACAAACAAAAACCAACCCAACCAAACACAAACCTCACAGCACAATAATTTAGACCATCACTATCAAGGACTGTTTTGCTTGTACTGGGTGCCAAAAACTGGCCAATATCCATTCTGGATTACAGTATTTTGCAGAAACAGTTTGAGGACGTGTTTTCTGGAAATAACAGGAAAAAACGTAACAGGCTATCATGAAGATCAGTATTATCTATAAAAGTGCATTTTGACGGAGTTAAGCTTTTGTGAGAATGAAGATTTTCTTAATGCTTCATTAAAAATCACACAAAAACATTTCCAATAAAGAGCAAGAAGGAAATTAGCGCCAGGTATACGTCTGACATGGAAAAAGGTTTCACAAACATGTAGCAATCAGGTTTAGGAGAGGAAGAAATATGTATGAAACAGAAATAATCAGGAAATTGGTGTGAGAAGCCATTGAGTTCCTGGAACCCCAGAATAAAAGTCCCAGTATAATTCTTGGAACAGCAATACCACTATGAATTAAACTGCTGAATGTCACATACTAACAGAATGCTTCTTCAAAACTTAAGAGAGCAAATCATCGTTTTCCATAACACAAGAACCCTGAGCATAGATTTCTATTCTGCAAACATACAAATCTAGTAAGATACCAGTGATAGTTGGGCAATAACTAGGTGTACCAAAACCTTGTTGCAAAAAACAGCTAATTATGTCTAAAATAGTTTGACTGTGTCAGGTGTCAAAAAAATAGGCACACAGGCAAGCTTCATCCCATCATGTAAAAATTAAAGGTGGAGTCATGCTAATAATATGTCAGTAATGTTTGTTTTCCACTGACTGCCAGACTTCACAGTGGATTAATTATGTTCTACATGTACTTGAGATGAAGCGTATATTCTTTGACAGTGGAGATAACTCTTCAGAGGAAGGCCTTTGCTGA
Source organism: Ramphastos sulfuratus (assembly GCA_013399055.1). Classification (NCBI taxonomy): domain Eukaryota; kingdom Metazoa; phylum Chordata; class Aves; order Piciformes; family Ramphastidae; genus Ramphastos; species Ramphastos sulfuratus. The sequence continues at coordinate 26,487 of WBNM01043130.1, forward strand.
TAACCTTTTGAGCATGTTTGTGAAGACCTAACATGTGCCTGATTTTTTGCACTGATACACTATTTAGAAAAGCACTAAATTGATTAAATGCCATTCTTTTGCACAGAAATAAAATTGCTCTCTTTCCCACTTTTCTGAGGAGACCGTTGCAGTAACTTTAAAAAATATTTCCAGCAACCATCTAGCTGCACAGATGTCTTCTGAATACGTCCACTACCTTCGTTATACTTTTGGCCAATTGCACTGCAGTACCAAAAATACCATGCGGGGCATAACTCACATAAAAAGCATTAGCAGAAATATTGCTCTTCATTCTCGTTCATCTAGGGGAGAATACGGCCTTCATGAATACACAGAAGTTAAGACTGTCACAATCAAAATCCCACAGAAGAACTCATAATGCTCCTTGAGGTGCAGAATTTAGCATCTTTAAATGAATCTGTAAAGCCTACCTGGATTCTGAGAAGTTTTACATCCAGAATTATTAATTAAACTTTTTGCTTTCTGATCATTTAAGACATACCTGCTTACAGTAACAATATAAAGAATAAAGTATAAAATGTTAATGTTAACAAAAGGAAACTTTGATGTCTAATACAAAACTAATTAATTTTGAAACTCATATTCTGAAAGAAATAATTTTAATTTTCAGTGGGATGTCTCTGTATTGATTTGAAGATGTTACTTTTGCAACGTATTCTACAGCTAAGGTTTGAATTTATGTGCTCTTTTAAGTGTTAGATAGCAAGCTGTATTTGCATTTTCTTTGTGGCCTTAACAGAAGCACTTACAAGTAATTAGGGGATACATACCTTTCTGTGTCTTTCAGAGATAACAGATTTCTAGATAAATGTCTTGGGCTACTGAATTTGTTCATCGTACTGCATAAATGTAATCTCAATATCATTAAAAAAATATTAAAACCCAGCTGAATACCTAGTATTTCTCATTTTATTTGTCTTTTTTCTTGCATTGATTTACCACTTAGCATGACATGAGTACCATGTCTCCACAGTATATGCCTTTCCAAGCCCAGAATGGTGTTGCAGGCAGTGGCATGAGGTACTGGGTAAGTTTCCAGCCACCCAGTGCTTGCCTCCACCGTGGTTAACACATACTGTTTGCCATTTCAAGATCAAGGCAGAGTGATATAATCAATCTTCCAGACCTCCCCATATTTGTATTTTGAC
>WBNM01043133.1:0-19128 GCA_013399055.1 Ramphastos sulfuratus
TCCACCCTAACCTGGTACACCTCACCTTGGGAAAATCACTTAGATTACTTAATTTCTATGTTGTTTATTGTTAGTTTGTTTGGGGGGGGTTGCATTCTTTTGATTTTGTGTTTTGTTTATTTTTCTTATCCTTCTGTCCCGTCTACACTTTTGCATATTTAAACTGAGATCCACATAGTAATGAAATTATTCCTGCCCATGGGCTTTCTGAACAGGAGGTCTTGATCTTATCTAAAGAGTTTAGATGATAAGTCCATTTATCACATGGTTCTGTTATGTTTTGGATATTTGCGTTGCGTAGAATCAAAATTGTTTGTGGAAAGTAAGTATCTCTTACCATTCTTTGCAAGTCAGGTTACATCCTAATGAATAACAGATGAAATGTACAATATTCCATACTTGCTCTGAGAAATTACAGAAGTTTCCATTAGAAAATTATGAGGTTGATTGCACCTAGTTCATTTCAATGGTGTTGATAAAAAGTACATTACTTTGAAAAATCCCCAAACTGCAATTTAAGTATTCTCACAGGGATCTCTATAAAAATAGAAATGAAATAGCACTCATTACTGCAATATCCCATCATGCATCTACTAATTTCTTTTAACACTTTTCCTTGTTATTTCCTACTCTGAAGCTGCACGTGTTTCAGAGTAGCAACCAAAGGCTGAAGAAAAGGTGAGGAAATATAAACAATTGTGGTAAGGCCAATGCACACAGCTACCAATTTTCTACATTCCCCTTTATCCATTTGCAGAGTCAGCTTGACTTACTCTCTAATCACCTCTCAGTAGTGGGCCAGTAATTATAGCCATGGGGACCAGCTTCTCCTTCCCTTTTATGTAAACTCATGAAAGCAGAAAGAAATGGCATGACAACAACTGGGGGGAAAAAAAAGAGCACTTTTTTTTGCAAGACTTATTTTTCCTTAGTTAGAAACCTACTGCTAAATAAACGGCCATTCTCTGCTTCACTTTCCAACCTCTTTCCCAACCATAAGATTTTATGGGGCACAGAGTATGTTCTTCTCTGGGTTAGGAAGCACCTGACATCTGAAGAATACAGCCTAAAAGGTACTTTACAATGGTTGTTTTGAACTGCTCTTGCAGGAAAATCTGGAAGACATACTTTCCGACTTAGCAGTCTGTTTTTACTGAGGCACTATCATGCGCTTTAAAACTTCTCATGCAACTGCCACTGTTTTCTGCATACAACATCCAATACTTAAACATTCTGGTTCCACACCAGGTAGAACAAAAGCTGGCTCCTTTGTACTGCACTGCAGCACACCAAGACATTGTGCTTTGTAAAAAGCCACCAGATAAGCTCTATTTTTTTTTATTTGATAACACAAATTATTAAAAAATTAAAAGTATTTTATTTTGAGCCAAGTACAAAAATATGTGGATGAGTACCAATGCTATGATTTTTGCATCTTTAACCACAATTTAAAGAACATTCGATATTGGAACACAATTCAGGAAGTAGTAGTTCATATACACACAAACGAACAAAAATTAGAAGAAGAAAAAAACCAACCAAGCCTAAACATATAGAAGAAGATCTAATGTTGTGAGTGTTTAATACCAAAAAAAAGTGATGAGTGGTTAAAAAAACAAAAGTTAACAGGCTAAATGCTGTTCCTATAGTGCTATATTCCAGAAACAACTGCAACTTACAGGTTTTTTGTTGTATATGCTTAAGAAAAATAGATTTGGTGGACCTCTCAGGACACAGAACAATTTAGGATTAGAAGTTACAGAAACAATTTTAATTCAACTTTGTAAAGAAATATCAAGGTTCTTTCAGGAACCAGGGATATTTGAGGCTACCATCTTTCTCCATTACAATATGAATTTACTTGAAAATTAGGATTCCTGGAATGTTCTCAGCGAGTTAGTGTAATCCTTGCTCTCTTCAGTGGGCTTCTGAAAGCAGAGAAGACGACTTTATGAATGGCAAAAAAATCTCAGATTTCCTTGGGTATCTTCAAAACCTGGTGAATGGATGTGTGCAGGAGTAATATGTAACTGACTTACAGACTTATATTTAGATGTCTCCTATACAGGTAATATTGCCTTAAGTGAGTAAGTTGTTAATTTGCGCAAAAATAGAGGAATAAAAGGTTGTGGACACTAAGCAACATAGATCCAAGGAATTCACTACCACACTGCTGCATGAGCACTAAGAGGCTAAGAAATAGCCAGAAGGGCAGATCAGAGGACAGTGACTTCCCACAGCACATAACTCACTCTAACTAGAATAATCCTTATTGCTTATTAACTCACTGTGAGCTATATTTAGTTTAAAACAAACATTAAAAAGGCAGGAGAGGGCTATGCCAGCCCTGAGATATTATCAAGACCTAATAATGTCCTAATTTGTTAGTAAAAAGAAGCGTTCATCTGCGTTAATAAATATAACCTTTTTCTATGTAAGAAACATGAAAAGTGTAGCCTCAATTTAGTGTATGGTTTCAGTTAGATACAGTGAGTTATGTCTCACAGACATAATCCTCATCCAACAGGTTTGTGTTTTGCTTGTATATTTTGACAGATGTTTGTAATTTCCAAGCTATATGCCTTGGATAGATGTCCAAGTAATTTTATTCTTCACGGTTCATTGCTGAGAGCCTAAAACAACAATCTACAGCTTTCAGTTCAGTACTGTGGAACAGGGTGGTATGTTTGTCTGTCATACCCTCATGGAGAAAACTGGGGAAAACGCAACAGTTAGTTGTGTCGTTGTCAAGACAATGTCTACAGTTCCCTAGTGAGCATGCAGTGATAGACAGAGGAGCTTTCTGACAAAAATTTGCAGTCCTGAAAATCCCTACTCAGCTTCTAGCTCTTAAGGCACATACAGCCCAAAGGCCTTGTCAATCTTTCTTATTTGTTCAAGCACCTACAATTTTGTTTCCTTGACTACTCAGTAGTTCTTTATGCTTTGCTGCATCTAGCTGGGATCATCTTTCTCCCATTCTCAGGTAAGGATACTTGAAAACAGGACTGCATTCCAGAGGCCACTCTGGCACACAAAGCCAGACCATTCCTATGTGGACAGTGCATCCCAGCTCTGCCACCAGTCCCAGCTCCTGAAGTCAGGCTGCCCCTGCTCAGGGCACCTCTGCTTCAGCTCAGGTGGGTTACCTCAGATCACACCCCTGGGAAAGAGTTGGGGCAGAAAGAACTGCCAGCTTTACACCTCCCATTTTCTTAGGAACTACATGTGACCAGATCCTCAGCTTTGGTCTTTGCCGGAGCACATTGCAGCCTATGCCCACCATTGTGCCTGCTGACTACCACATATTGGATCCTGTTGGATGTCACACCTCCTCCATCACTGTGGTCTTGTGGGGACTGGACTAGTCCTGACCACTATCCCTTTCCCATCCCTGCTGCCTCATTGAGTGCTGCTGGATTGACCCTGGTCAGAGAAGACACAGGCCTGTCAACCTTGTGGCCATCCACAGCTCATGACTCCCCACTATGGAGCAGCCATCCATTGCATCATCCTATTATGTATGGAGGTGTATAGTCAGAGCACGTTTTGGTGGAAGGGTTCATTTGGTCCATGGTTGGAGCACGTCTTTCTACTCTTGAAAGCAAAGAGAAATTAAATCCTCATAAGGTTAGATAAAATGTCTGAAAAGGATTAAAATTTTAAAATAAATCAATTGGGAACTCACTAGGGAGAAGAAAATTGCATTTATTCCCTCCTATGAAGATCACTTGGTCTTTTGGTGTCGAACAGTTAATGGTCAAAGAGACAGACTTTCCTTGGGCTCCTCCAAAGGTGGCATTCCTGGCTGCTGTGCTGCTGAGTGCTTTACTGGACTAAGGACGGTTTATTGTGTAACAGTTGGAAGTACAAGAAAGTCTGTGCTTCTTGAGTCAGAAGAAGACTCTGTTCTGTCATACTCAAGCAAATTTTAGAAATATTGCAGTAAGAGAGGAGGGGAAAGGATCTATGAGCCCCAGAGAAGACCAGAGTTGAAGAAATCCCCTTTGCTCAAATATTTCCTTCTGGCCAGAGGCAGATGAGGTGCTGGTTATGGGGAAATCTCCCTGTGGCATCCAAGCTGATTTGAAACACACTGTGAGATCCAACTCTTCCTATATGTACTTTTCCTGTATGTAGAGACTATATTTAGTAACATGATTTTGGCTTCCTGTTTGGATCTAGATATTGCAACAATTAGTGCTGCAGTAAGTGTCTAATCCCCATTTTGGGTTCCATATCCTTATTTCTGTGTTAATAAAGCAGTGTCTGAATGAAGGTGCTACCTCAGATCATACATATATGATCCTCATCTGCTCTTACTCAAATGGATGTGAATCATAAGAAAAGCACTTGGAGTTATTTGTGCTTCTGTAATGAATAAAGTGAGACTATTGCTATTTTAGGCTACTTCAAACAGAAGCAATTCAAATATGTTGATTCTTTATGAAGATGTCTGTTAAAGCCTTTGGTAAAAGAACAAACCAAACTAAAACTAAAACATAACAAAAAACACCCCAACCTAATTATTTTATAGATAAAAGAGCATGGACAATTTCCTAGGCTTTTTAAATTAAATTTTAACAGAATGTGATGGTTTGGGAGTTCCCTGCCCCCCCTCTCTATAAAAATCACCCAGACTAGACTCAGCCAGCTGGAAGTTAAGGAGTGAAGCTATATTTACAGTTCAGCACAATATACAAGCATATATATGTATATATATATAATATACATGAATATTTACAGAAATATACAGAAATATACAAGTTAGAGGTAATACAGAAATACAATACCCCTCCCAGAACTCAGAGTCCCCAGGAGGGGCTCCCAACCACTCTTCCACCTTCTTTCCACCCCTCTACCTTACCCCAGGGTCTGCCTTATGTGCAAGGTGAGTTTGGAGGATCAGCAAGGGAGGCTAGAAGCAGACTGATAAGTTGAGTTACACAGCAGAAAGCCAGAAGACACACCAGCTCCCAGAGAGACTCTGCGTTATCTATGTTTGTGTCCTTGTTTTTATACATCTCAGCAAGCCTAGTGAAGGAGACATCACCATTGTTTTCTTTTCACAGCCTATAATCTATTTTTTTCATTAAAATATTCCAATTAGCCTCAAACCAGCACACAGAAATATATTTGTTGGTTGTCTTCTGTGTTGGAGAGCAAAATCTTTACAGAAAAAAAAAATAGATACAAAGTTTCAAATCTCTTGTGATCAAGAAACTCTTGATTCCAATTTCAGTTTGGTTTTAGGCAGTGGCAAATGACCCTCATGGATCCCCTGACCCCACAGGATCCTGGCATGTATTTAACTAACATAATGCCAAACAGCTGCATCAGTATCTTCTCCTTGAAATATTTTTGAAATAGAAATTTTACTAGAAACACTTACTAGGTTATAATAGCATTATTCATGTCTGAGACCAGCAGATCCTCTGCTCCCTATACAGAGATTATGCTCTGTATATAAAGACAGTTCAGCAATTTCTTGGTTGTCTGAAATTTACCCTTGTTAGATTGCTGATCTCTTTTAAGAACTACAGATGACTAATGGAGTGTATCACACTTTGTAACACAAAATTAAGAAGAACCAAAATGAATGCTTGTGATGAGTCATTACACTCCTCTCCTTGCAATTCCCGGGCTGTGAGGACCCCTGTATGAGCAAGTTAGTCTGATTTCTAATACTGCAGAAAATGCCAACATAAATCACAAGCAAGCAAATGAGAGATTACCCAGTCTACCTCTATACTACTACAACATAATTCCCATGAACATGCTTTATTCATACTGTCTCCAGACTCAAAAAATATCTTATATACCGATTTACTGTGTTTTAAACAAGACTTTTGCACCTCTGGGGAATAACGGAACACAAGTGGCCTTCAATATAAGTTTTCAACTATTAAATTAAGCTTTATTTTTCCTACGCTACCATTAAAAGTGAAAAAGACCATTTTGACTGAGAAATAACATCTTCTATGAATACTAAAAGTCCTTGGCTTTTATTTCTGCAGGTTTAAGCAAAACTCTGAAGAGAACTAAACTGAGTTCAGCACAAACAAGATCTTAGGCTGGATTTTGTAATCAATCTGTTTCATCAGAATTTCAATGCACAATAACTGTGTACTCATTTTCAGACCTGCTTTTTGAAAATTTGTAATTTGGCATTCAGAAGCTGCAACATTCTGTGGTGCTGTAAGAAGTAAAATCTTTAAGTTTGCATAGGTATCAGTGAGGTAATGCTGAATCCGGATAATCTTTTCTCTTGCAGTACAGTAGAAGAAAAGGAAATTCAGTTTGAATGTTTACATGGAGTTTGCTATTATGCCTGTTAGAAAAAAAATGTGGATTTTTAATGTACAAGCTAAGTGAATTTAATATGGTATCAATGAAATACAATAAAAAAACACAATGCATTTTATAGCATTTTTTTAGAGCAGAACCATATGTTAAATATTTGCATAAGAGTCTGCAACAGTTCCTGGGCTGAAAATGTTTATTAGGTTGAACTAGCTCAATTCAGCTTTCCTTGCATCTTGTGCAGTCATTTACACCTGTGCAATGATGTGTTCCACTTCACATTATGTGGTTTTTTTATGAACTTTAGGCAGCACAAAGGGATCATAAAATCAGTCTCTGCATGGTGTGGAATCAGCTTAAAGGTCTTTTGTCACTCCTCTTCATAAGCCTGTAAATACAATTAATAAAATCTCTAATTTCAGAAAATAGTAGTTGACTACAGTATTGAAATTATGTGAGACAATTAAAAACTAGATCCACTAAATGAAATAATAGGTCTAGCACGGATCTTCAGATTGAATTTTCCTCCTGCTTCTGTGTTCTGCAAGATGCCAAGATTCTGTTTGGTTTGAGAAAGATAAGGTTGTAGGTGAAGATGCACCTTGTCTTTACTCCTACAAAGCAGTTGAGGCAGGTTGTTTCCGTATGGGAGCACTTTACCTCTTTATTAAGTCAGTGAAGTTTCACCCCTTTAAAGCCTCTGACTCAGTTTTCATTTGAACTCACACCACCATTTTTCTACCTCTCCTGCCATCTTCTAAACTTCTGTGATGGTTTGGGAGTGTCATCCGTCCTGTCCCGCCCCCCCCNAATGTTTCCAGGAATGCAGCCTCCACCACCTCCCTGGGCAACTCGTTCCACTGTCCCATCACCCTCATAGTAAGGAACTTCTTCCTAATGTGCAGTCCAAATCTACACTCTCTAGTTTAAAACCTTTGCCCCATGTCCTAATACTAGATGCCCTTGTAAACAGTCCCTCCCCAGCTTTCTTGTAAGCCCCCTTCACATACTGGAAGGCTAATATGACGTGGTGGTTTTAAATTGTGTCTTAGAGTAATTTGGAAGCACAGAAGTATAAGACAGAATAACTTTTAATATTTTATATTCAAAAGTTTTTATGTCATTAAAATTACCTGAGAAACAAATTTATTTTAATTCTGATATTTGCATAGAAAAGATCATTAAAGACACGTGGTGCCTTGTAACACAATAAAAAATAATCTCACAGCTGACAAATAGAGGAATCACATATGTTCACAACAAATTCTCTGACAATGAATTATCTATTGTTCAAAGCAGAAAGAATGCTTCAGGTCAGCAAAAACTCACCTGGCAGGCTGGTGGTTGGAACTGCTGACTGTGGAAGCTACTTTGCTATCCCTAATTTAAACTGCACCTAGACCATATTTTTGCTAGGGAAAACAACCAAACCAAACCAAACAAAACAAACAAAAAGAACCCTCCAAACATTAGTTGCTTTCACAGAAGAACAAAATCTTCATTAGCTATATGTTTTTTGTCTTCTTTGGATCTCTTACAGCATTTGCTGTAACCTGTGTCATCTCTTGAAAGTCCCAATGTCTTTCCCCAAAAAGCAACAAGTGTATGGCCTTAACAGAAACCACTTCTCCAGTAGGGTCATAAGAAGTAGCTACATTAAATTACTTCACCTTTCCATATAAGATAGACATGGAAGATACAAGATAATGATTTTAAATGGAAAAAAAATGTGTCTTTTTCTATTTTCAGCTTTGTATATGTAGAAAATTCAAGAACAATATTTAATACATGGAACAGGTTGTAAGTATCTAGAGTTAATTCTTCACTGTCTCAAGGCCACTTCCATGAAGAAAAATATTATTTACAAAATTCTATTTTCTTGACTGATTTTTTACATCATAACTGAAATGAACCCAGGATATTTCTGTAACACTATTTCTCTTTTAAATTGTGCATACATCTCTTCTGGAGTAAGAACCTTGTAACTTACCCAAATAAATTTTGGGAAACGGAAAAAAAGAAACACTTTTGTAATTATTGGAAGGTAGCAGCAATTTCTTGAGACAGATAATTTGAGGAGCTAACTAACAAAAGTAAGGCTCTGAACCCACATGGCATCAGGTTGTAGACTTAACATTTTTTCATTATTTGATAGGTTAGACTGCTGATTTTTGCCTGTATAATTGTTAGGAATCATAGAATGGTTTGGGTTGTAAGGGACTTCCAAAGGTCCTCTAGTCCAGCCTTCCTGCAGTAGTCTGTATTTCTGCAATTTAGCAAGTAGGATGTTGTGAGGGGCCATGTCAAAGGCTTTGCAGAAGCCCCAAACCATAGGTCATCCCTTGTTCACTGATGTCAACGTGAACAGTTTAGATATTGTGCCCTGTGCAACTCACTTAGCATAAATGCAAATGAGTTTGGGATGGCAACAAGGACACCTTAAATGATTCTCTCATTTCAGAAGCAGGCAAAAGATCACAGTTAATTTATCTCAGAGTGGAGCTGGGATGAAGCACTATGATTAAATGGTATGTACTGGAGCATTCTACAACACACTGGGAACTTCTTGGAGTGCCCCATGGACCATTATTCCTACAAAATCTATGATCTCCCCATCTGGAGTACTGTGTGNCTAGGTCTCATGGTAAGATGGAATCAAGGCACAGGTGAGCCTGCCTAAATACCTAGACCAAGACCTGGAAAAATTAAATCAAGCTCAGCAATGTGGAAGGTTTTTCAGGGTTGAATATTATACTAAATAACTGCTCAATTATTAGCTTCTGAATCACAATTTGTTCATAAGTGCTATCTGATGGAATGCAGTTATTTCTGGAAAAATAAATATAATTATTCATTATTTGGTTTGAGGAATGGTTATTTTGCAACCTTACTATGGCTAATTAATGGCTTGTATTCCAAAATTAATCTTTCATGCATTTGTTTTCATTAAAAAAAGGCTGTGTTTTATTGGTCTGTCTTCTGAGAACAGTGGAACCTGTTTCACTTGAGACATTAATGGAGAAAAACCTGATTTTTTCCCAAGCTACTAACTTCTGATATAACAAAGCTAATAAAACTGTAGTTAAGAGTGTTAGACCTGTGCTCAATTTACAAGTCATAAAGCTTTTGCTTTGTTATGACATTAATTGTGCTTCTGTCTTCTGTAGTTCAAGTATATTAGATCAATGCCATTACATCAATGAAATCCTTGTTTATTCAAGTATAAAATATAATATGTCTGAAAGAAATTCTTCCCAAGCAATGAATATTGGTCCTGCTCATCCTGACATATTTTTACAGTAATTTGTGTCCAGTTTTGGCAAGGACAATATTTTAAAGTAATAAATTATTTCTGAACACAGACCATTAGAATTGACTATACTTGAGTTGGTTATTTTTTTGTTTGTTTTTTTTTTTGGGGGGGGGTTGAGTGGGAGGTTTGGTGTTTTGTTTTGTTTTGTTTTGTTCTGTTTTGTTTTGCTGTTTGCTCTTTTTGTTTGTGGGTTTTTGGCTGGTTGGTTGTTTTTTGGGTTTTTTTTTTCCTTTCCCAGTTGCTGTTTGAATAACCAGCAGAGAATCATTTGCTCTGTCCTGGTCAGGTGGTGTTGAAAAGTAATCAAGAAACTGTCAGCTTTACATCAGATGGGTTGCATGTTGTGTGAAGACTGTTATGGTTAATTCATATTATCCTCAAAAAAGAATAGAAAAATGAGACAATCTAAACACCACAGGACTTACTGCATAAACATTTAAACAAGGAACTTTCAGTGTCTTTGCCGTAATAACAATATTTGCCAAAAAATATTACATTAAATTTTATTCACAGTATACTTTCCACTCAGCTATTAGTACTAATACTTCTACTTTGCTGGGCTTCCCGGAAAACCTAGGAAGATCTTTGTGACTCATGGAATCCAAAAAGTTAAATTGTTCTTACAAATTATTTTCTTATAAAACTACAAGGCAAAACTAGGCTTCCTTATGCAAATAACAAGAATAACGGAGGCAAAAATGGTTAACTACTTGTCTGCCAGGAACATGATGTTGGTTCTCAACTTCATGACTGCACCTTGCTTCTGAACTAGCTAATGCTTCTCTATTGACTGTTTGAAATTCAAAGATTTCTATTACAGGTGGACTGAACATCTTATGTGACTTGTTAAATGAAACTGTAACATAAAAATGTACCGAGAGAGTATACTTGGACTCCCTATTCCTTCCATAAGCTGGCTTCACACAGCTGCTCCTGAATTTTCTCCTCATACTTAGCAGTGGAAAGAAAAGGGAACTCCCCCAAGATTACTGTTGCAACAATAACTTTTGCAAGCAGGAGTTATTAATTTGAATTAGATCATAAACTATTTTCTTTTGTTATCTTGACCACCAAATTTTAATTATTTGGGACAATTACCTCCTTACCTTTGTGCTGAGGACACAGTAGTATCCAAAGAGATTGAACATTTTTGAGAAGTAAAATAGAGAAAAAAGAATGTGGCAGTTACATCAAAGAAAAAAACATGCAGGGTGTCCATACTGACTTAATTTAAACTTTATAACTGAAGCTAACGGAGAAGGGGTATGCCTATAACAAATCAGTGAAATGTGTTGGTATAATGTGACATTTCTGAAAACATAAACTAAGTAAGCCTGTTTACTAAGTAAGCATAACAGCTCTTCCTAGCTTTCTCATCAATGTTGTTGTCATGGTTTAACCAATTGGATCTGCAGATGAGCACTCAATAGCATGCTGCCATCATGCCAGTTTTAAAATGGAAGTGTTGACTGGAGCAAAGTATCATGAGAGGCTTCCTGTTTCCAGTTGCTCTTTCTGGTTTTGGGGTGTTGGGCTTTATTGCTGGGCTGGCTGCTAGCTTTGGGGTTGGGTGGGGTCATTTTTATTGCTGACTTCTGCTGCTGCTTCTGCCTTTGCTGCGTTTGCTGAGAAATAGGCTAAGGTAATTGGACATTGTGCTATTTCAAGTAAACTCCTTATCTCAGCCCAGGGCTTTTTTGTGTTACTTTCCCTCCTGATCTTTGGCCGGGGGTGGAATGGGAGTTGGGGAAGCTTACTTGTAAAAGTGGGCTGTGTTAAATCAGCACAGCTGTAAAAACCCAGAGGAAGTCAGTTTCCTATTTAAGGGCTTTTACTGAAGGAAATAGAATATCGGCTTTTAGAATAAAGCAGAGGAATAGGTCTTCTCTTACCAGTGCTGATATCCAACACGCAATCTGCTCTAGAGACTCATGTAACAGGAAATGCTGATTCTTGCAAGGTTTTGGCAATTATGCCTTCACTATAGCAACTCCAGAGTGAATCAGGAATTGCCCCCAAATCACTGACCCTCACATTTGCTAGGCCAGATTGCAAAGGGGAGAATATCTATGATTCTATGATCCTGTTGGTTTAATTTAGAATATTTATGACCACAGAAACAGTTTTCTTAAATTATGCTAGACATAAGTACTTTTGCAAGTTTCATTAGGGCAGTCTGTTTTATATTTGAAAAAAAATATTTACCTAAAGCACCATATTACTCCACATCAATTCAACAGTTAAACCATTTGTAGGATAAAATAATAATGTAGGAAGGGAGAAAGGGAGAAAGGAGAGAAAGAGTAAGTCATAAGACAGAAAGAAGAAACATGTCCTTGAGTGGAGTTAACAATGAATTGGTAAATAGTCTTAATCTCTTTCAGTTTATAATGCTTCTCAGTGTTCATTAAGTATAGAAAAAGCATTGTGAATTAAAGCATCTTCTAGAAAGAGAGATCACTTTTGAAAAAACTCGGAATGAAGTTTCAATAAATAAAAATTATATATAAATATTTTGTGAATTGGCAAAAAATAATCAGCAATTCAGTCTCAGCTCACTGTCAATAAGGGCATTTTATTGTGAAGAAATGGAACTGCAGTCTCTCCTTGTTGCAGACAAATCTGTGATACTCTCATAAAAGCACCATTATTTTTCTCATGCAGATGAGAACTTTGGCTAAAATGCCAGTTTAACCACACTGTACAGAGGCTACAAATAGAAAAAAGAATATAGGAGAATAAGTGTTTGTGTATGTATTTGTCTTCTGGCCTTCAACAGTTTTCAGGCAGAGATTCTTAGAATGGTTTGGGTTGGAAGGGACCTTTGTCATGACCCAGTGTCCCAAGCCAACCCGAGTGTTTTAACTCATTCTGGCAGCTGAGCCCTGTCAATCTGCTCATAACAGAGGGGTTTCTTCTCCCTCTTGAGCCACTGCAGTCTTAACAGCTTGATCTGCTTACTGGTTGTTGTGATGTTCTCCAGTGACTCAAATATCCTGTACATTGGCATACACATGTCATACGTTGGCCGCCTAGTTCTCTGCCTGAGTGGCAATATTTTGCTGCAATTCAGCTGTCCAGTTGTTTTCCTTGCATTGCTATAAATATCCTCACAAAGCATTTGCCATCATTCATGTGTGTAGAGATAGAGCACTGGCCATTTTTCTCGCTCAGCAATATCTAAAGCTAGTTGGATGGCTTTCATCTCAGCAAACTGACTCAATTCACATTCTCCTCTTAACAGCTTCTGCAATCTGTCATGTGGGATTCCACACAGCAGCCTTCCACATTCAGCACCTTCCCATAATGAAGCGGGACCTGCCATTGTACAGAGAATGTAATTTTTCATTATCTGGCAATTTATTATATAGTGGGGCCTCCTGAGCACTTGTCACCTCCATCTCCTCTGGTGACACCCAAAAATCTCTGCCTTCTGGCTAGTTTGGTATGACTTCTACAAATCCCAGGCTGTTGGGGCTCCCTACTTGAAGATGTTGTGTTATCAGTGTGATCCACTTACTCCACATGCCATCAACTGCACAATGGAAGCAGAGACTCTTCCTTTAGACATCCATCCCAGAATCAGCAGTCAGGGTGCCAGGAGTTTTATTTCAGTACCAATCACCTCAAAGGCAGCTCAAACTTCTTTATATGCTGCCAGTATCGCTTTCTTGCTTGAAGCGTAGTTGGCTTGAGCACCTTTGTAGCTTTGACTGCAAAATCCTAGGGGTCAACCTCTCATCTCCTTTAATGTTTTCTGCCACAGGCTCCATGTGGGACCATTCTTCATGGTTTCAATGTAGAGCACATTTGCGGCATTCTGTACAGACTGGCCTGAGTGCTACTGCATGCACGATGTCCTGTTTGATTTGTTCAAAGACCTGTCACTGCTTAGGGCCTGATTGAAATTCGTTGTTCTGGATCATTTGGTGGAGGGGCTTTTGGTGGAGGGGCTTTTGGTGGAGGGGCTTTTGGTAGAGGGGCCTCAAAATCAGACAATAGTCTGGGATATGTGTACTCCCGAAACTCACAATACCAAAGAAAACTCGGGTTTCCTTCTTACTGGTGAGGGGAGACGCAGCTGCGATCTTGTTAATGACATCCATTTGAATCTGGCAATGTCCATTCTGCCATTTTATCTTTCATGCAGGTCCCTTGATCTTACTGTACTTTATAGCAAAATCAGCCTTCAGAAGAGTCTGGATTATTTACTTGCCTTTCTCATAAACTTCTTCTGCTGTGTCACCCCACATGATGATGTCATCAATATATTGCAAGTGTTTCAGAGAGCCACTATTTTCCAGTACAATTTGGATCAGTCCATAGCAAATGGAGGGGCTGTGTTTCCACCCCTGGAGCAGTACATTCCAAGTGTGCTGGTGTGACGGTTTGGGAGTTACCCGCCCCCCCACACTTTTAAAATCACCCAGACTAGAACTCAGTCAGCTGGNATGCTATGGGAATGAAAAAGAATATATTAGCAATGTCAGTTGTGGGATACCACTTGGCTGCCTTTGACACCAGCTGGTGTTGAAGCTCCAGCATGTCTGGCACAATGGCACTCATTGCTGCTGTAACCTTGTTCATCCCACAGTAATCTACTGTCAATCTCCATTCACCACTGGAATTCTGCACTGACCACATGGGGCTGTTGAAGGGTGAACAAGTTTTAGTGTTCAGCTCTCGTCTCTGCAGTTGCCAAATCAACTTACAAATAGGGTGCCATATTGCTGCTGGTGCACTGTTGCAATAGTAATGGGCACTTGCTGATTACTAAAGTTTAGCAGCCCCACCACAAAAGGGTCCTCTGAGAGACCAAGCAAAGTGGTCAGCTGTTTTCTTTTCTCTATTCCTAAGGTGACTATATCAAATGCCCATCGGTATTCTTTCAGATCCTTGAAATACTGTATCCTAAGATAGTCTACACCAAGGGTGCATAGGGCCCCTAGACGAGTAACATTGGGATGTTTGTGCCATTCATTTCCTGTTAAGCTCATCTCATTTTAGGACTAATCCTCACACAGGATTAGTCTGCCACTGGCTTTACCATGGCACTATTGCAGTGCTTTTAAAATAAAGAAAGAGGGAATTCCTGCCTCCATGGCAATTATCTTTTTTCATTATGAAGCCATTCTGCCAGACCTATTCAGGAGGCAGAGAAAGTCTTTAAGGGCCAGACTCTGTCACACACATTGTTTTGAGACAATAGAGTCATTAAGGACTCTCACAACCTTAAAGATCATCTAGTTCCAACCTCTATGGGTAGGGAAACCTTCTACTAGACCAGATTACTCAAGGCCTCATCCTTCATATTTCATATGTTTTTTTCATATTTCATATTTCATGTACCTAAGTTTATTACTCTTTATTTTCTACAGTTTAACAGAACTTCAACTTCTGAAAGAATACTGATTTAAGTACCTCCTTCCCTCCCCCTGCTGTTTGGTCCTGCCAGCAGTCCTTTGCTCTTTCTCATGACTGTATCAGTTGGTACATTTTGACTTCTTCATTTCAGAATAATATCTTTAATTGTGTCACTATACCTTGCAAAGATTTAATTTTACTATTTTAATTTTAGCTTCTTTTTAACAACTGGGGTTTTTTTATGTCAATCATCTTCCTACTGATATGCACACATTCATCAAATTTTTGCTTTTCAGAGCCTCTCAAATTATCAATTTAATGGTTGTAATGTAATGGATGCTATTGTATCAATCTAATGTCAACCTGTTCAGCCATAGAAACAACCTCCTTTTGTTCATGTTGAACAAAATTCGGACTGCTATGGAAAACCAGTCAAATGTTTGCATCTTCTTAGATGGGATGGAGGCCAGTTACAATATGAAACAGTCACTGGTGATGCCTAGGAGTTCATTCTTTATATAGCAATAGCATGTTGTATTTTCCTAGTTCGCAGAGGTTTCCACAGCATTTTCTGTTTCAGTGCTTCTAATCTCTCTGTAATGGATGTTGTTTTCTTTGCATATGTGCAGCTGATAAACATAAACTTAAATTGTAGTTTTCTAAGTTAGTCCTGGACCTTCAATCAATAGACATTCATAACTACTGAGGTGGTTAGCTTTTTCATTTGGATTGATTCTAGGTACTCTGCAACAGATAGCTAATATTACATCAGCATGATCCACTCTTTCTGTTATATTTCACCTTGGTACAACAGCACAGTTTACCAAACATGAAATTTCTGAACCATGTGCTTCAGTGTATCTGGTATTTTTTCCCTCTTTAAAGCATAGTGATGATCCTCTTGGTTTTAAATGCCAGTAGTGTGGTCCAGACACAGTCTGTTCTTTCTGTGCAGACAGAAATTTAATCCAGAAATGTTCTTAATGCCTAAAGAGTTGATTTAATGTGACTGAAACAGACCGATAAATCCATTTCATAAACAATAATAAGGAAAAAGGAACTACGCACAGATGTCCACATACTGGTAATATAAGTGCTACTTCCATATAGAAAAATCATTAATCAAAAAATTTAGTTTCATATCCTGATAGATAGTTCAGGTAGTGAAGCCTGTCTATTTTTTCCTGTCTTCTCTGAGGAAGAAAGCCCAGCTATTTTGAAACTTTGTTTCCAGGCTGACTTGCCAAATGCTGAGTTCTCTTAAGCAAAAGAAGACTGAACAAGGTAAAAAAACCTATAAAATAGTCCATTTCTGTTTGATTTCCAGTTTTCTCACAGATTCACACAATCATTTTGGGAGGTTTAACATTATGCCTGTATGAAATGGAGGTGTTCTAAACACCAAACAAAACTATTACCTGAATAATCACAAAGATAGTTGCAAACATCCAACTGCCTGCATACATGCAGCATTTGTATGCATCAAGTTCTACATTTATTAAATGTCTTAGTGTACCTTTTTTACAATATTGGATGAAGAATTCTTGAATCTCCTTCTGAATGGGGAAAATAAAAATAACACCTTGTGAATAATTGGAGTAAATAATTACAAGAAAAGAACACCTATATTTTATGTTTGAAAATAATTTGTCAAATTGTTTGTGATTAACCATTGAAAGCCATGTAATGAAAAAAAAGTGAGACTAGTTGGTATAACTATTGATATCCTATAACATTTATCCAGCTGAAACTGGACCATATTTACAAAAAAACATTAATTCCTTCACATAGAACTAGCAAGGAGAAGCTTGAACGCTCACCACAGGATGAGCACAACAAATGAAATTCATTCATGATACGTGAAATATTGAAATATCCTGTCTCTGTTAACTTTAAAAGATAAATAAATTTTAAAAAAGGAAAAAAAGGCAATGATAACAAAAAAAAAAAAGAGAACAAAAAACCCAAAACCATCAGTTGCCTGTGCTTCAACTAATTATTTTCCTTTGTTTTCTGATGAAGATGACACGTTGTAATCAGCTCTCAAAAATGATGCTATGCCTTGGATAGTCTCTGCTGGCTTCCACTATGAAAATAAAAACTAGAAATTAGAAGATGCTTTGAAGATACTAACAGCACTTCATTTTGCAGTTGCAGAACAAATAGCTTTCAGTTATGTTGTATGTGCTCAATGACTTGATAGGCATATACATTCTTTATAGTCTATTGCTTTTTGATGATGTGAAAGATCTTACATCTTTGAAGCTTGCATGCATTAAATGCACATTATCAACCACATTCAGAATGGATAGAAATATCCTATTATTACAGAAATGTGACAGGACATAGTAAATAACCAGGCCAGCATGAAAAATCAAGGTGCTGAATGGAAAACAAAGTCTCACTAAATCTGTGTGGATTGCAGGTTCTTTAAGTGGAATTACTTTCACTGTTAAAATAAAGATTTCCTTAAGTACTTTCTGAAACTAAATGAAATTAAAAACTGGAAACAATGTTTAATTTTGCCATTGAGAATTCAGGCATTAACAACAACAGAAAAAATGTGCTACACTTAAATAACAAAATTCACACAAACTGGCCATGAACTGTCAAGTCAGACACCACAAATTCATTCTTCAGTGTGTGCAGTCTCATAGTAGCAGACTTGCTCACAAAATGCGCTCTTAGTACAATAGAGACGTTAATGAAAAGAATGTGAATGATTTTTAAATGCTTCCAGAATGTATGAGAGACAGGATGGATGGCAGTATTTTTAACTTCTGTCTCCGCTGACACTATAGGTGCCAGTTTAGGAAGGCATGGCAGCAGAAAAATGTGTGGAACATCTCTTCCCCATGTGCATATAGACGTGCATACATCCTATTCTGACTGTTCCTACTCTTCCCATAATAGAATCATAGAATGGTCTGGATTGGAAGGGACCTCCAAAGGTCATATGCTCCAACCCCTCTGCAGTAAGCAGGAGCAACCTCAACTAGATCAGGTTGCCCAGAACCCTGTTGAGCCTTACTTTGAATATCTCTGGCAATGGGGCCCCAACTGCCTCCCTGGGCAACCTGTTCCAGTGTTCCACTACCCTCATGGTAAAGAGCTTGTTTCAATCTAAATCTGTTCTTCTCTAGGTTGAAGCCATTGCCTCTCACTCTATCACTACAGGCCTTTGTAAACAGCCTCTCTCCATCCTTCTTGCAGGCCCCCTTCAGGTACTGGAAGGCTGCTATTAGGTGTCCCCAGAGCCTCCTCTTCTCCAGGCTGTGCAACCCCAGCTCCCTCAGCCTGTCTTTGTAGCAGAGGCACTCCAACACCCTGACCATTTTCATGGCCCTCCTCTGGATCCACTCCATCAAGTCCATGTCCTTCCTGTATTGAGGGTTCCAGACTTGGATGCAGTAGTCTAGGTAAGGTCTGATCTTTGTTATTACTAACTTTCTCTTTGCTTCTGTGCTATGGTAGCAAACTTGTCATGAGTTTGCTATTGTGCATGAAATAAGAATTCAAACTAAACTTTTACGGATATGTTATCTAAGTAGAGCATATAATATGAGTGGCTATAAATTTCTAATGGTGCTGATTGTTTTATACAGTGTTAACCAGAAGTTAGGAACAGTAGCAAACTCTGTAATTTGACATGAATTTGATTTTAGTGTGGCTATAGAGAACATCATCAACACTGCTGAAGATTTATCTAATGGATCAAGCCAAGCATCTGATTTGCTTGATGGAACATTTCGCAGAAATGGGGCAAATAAATGGTGATTGGAAATAAGAGATTGTTGACCAGTCACATTTTACTGTAAGGAATGAGGGTTTTCTTTTCTGTTAGTCATAATTTTGTCTGTTATTCACTGGAGCTTCAGCCTTTGGGCATGAGTTCAAAGTTCAAGTTCACATATATGTGTAAATCAGCACCAAATAAGTAGAAACAGAAATATTAAAGAATAGCTAAGAGCAAATACTAAAAGTAGAAATGAAAAGAAGAATACATACTTTAAATAAAAGTAAAGTCAGGTAGAGGGTTGAAATCACATTTTGGTGAAATCTAACCACCATGAAGATAAACACTGTGGTTGGAGGAAATCTGTCATATTATTAGGGAAGTCACCTACAAAGAATAGAATCATAGAATC
>WBNM01043159.1:0-10206 GCA_013399055.1 Ramphastos sulfuratus
CTAGTTGCAGGTCTCCAGCTGGACTTGGAACCTTCTTGGCACTCTACCATGTAGCCAGTTCCTAACTCACCTCACTCTCTGTTCTTCTATCCCACACCCAACAGCCAAACTTCCTACATCAGTAGGAAGCATCAGTAGGGAGGGAAAAAAACCACAGCCAAACCCCAACTTGTACCTCAAAGAACTAAAACCATTTGATATCTAAAGCTTTAGCAACGCTTCATAGAACACAAAATGCCCACAGCCAAGTGTGGGCTCCCTAAAGGCTTTTACATCAGAGAACACCTCAGAAAAAAAAAAGAAAAAAACAAAAAACAAAAAAAACCACCAACTACAGGAATAGAATCTTCAGTTTGCAAAGCAAGCAAAACCCAAGGTAGGTAACAAAAGAGGACTTTAAGAGACTTACACACTCCTCATTGGAAAATAGAGATCAAGATGATTGCAGTTAACTATGCTTAGGTCTTAATTAATGCTGGAAGTCAGTCAACAGCGGCACATATCCTCATTTTAACTTTAGCCAAGATCATCATCAAGACTGCAGAACTTCTGCAGTCTGCAAAATGCTTTCTCTTTGTAAAAGGTCTAGTCCTTATGTGTGGAGAGTTTTCCACTTGCCCACTGTTATACTGGTAATTATAGAACAGCATTTCTTCATACCTAGAACGTTCCTTAGGACATGGATTAACTTTGTGGGCAGCTCTCCCAACAGAGGCTGAGCTGTCATGATTAAAAATTCAAGCTCTAACTCTTTCTTTAGCTGTATCCTTGCAGCTAAACTGAGACAGTGTGATCTGGATGATGAGGGAGTGAGGTGGACGTGAACTGGTGGAAGGAAAGAAGTTGTGGTTAATGGGATGGAGACCAGTTGGAGGCCTGTGACTAGTGGAATTCCACAAGGGTCAGTACTGGGACCAGTTCTGTTCAATATATTCATCAATGTACTTGAGGGGGGAATAGAAGGCACTGCTAACAACTTTGTTGGTGGCACCAAACTGAGTGGAGTAGCTGAGACACGGCAGGGTTGTGCTGCCATTCAGCCAGACTTAGGCTGAGATGGGGGCAGGGAGAAATGGAATGAAATTCAACAAGAGCAAGGGGAGAGTCTGGCACCTGGGAAAGAACAATCTCAGGGATCAGGATAGGTTGGGAACTGAATGTTTATAAAGATTTAAAGGGTGAGTGCCAAGAGGATGGAGCCAGGCTCTGCTGGGTGATGCCCAATGTCAGGATAGAATCACAGAACCTTAGAGGCTGGAAGGGACCTCCAGGGATCATCCAGTCCNTGTCCCTGCCTATGGCAGGGGTGTTGGAAGTGGCTGAGCTTTGAGATCCATTCCAACCTAAACCATTGATTCTATGATCCTGTGAAACCATCTGTGTTCCAGTTTGTATCCACTGCTCCTGGTCTCATTGCTGCACACCACCGCAAAGATTGGCGATGCTCACAGTGTTTGCACTTCCAGCAGCAAAGAAGAGCTAAACCCTCTCACGACACATCTGTGCAAAACAAAACTTCAGCGTGTTGGAGGAGGCATGAGGGGAAGGGGAGGTAACAGACGTTGATTTCATTGTCCTGGGCACGCAGGAAGAAAGACAAGATGCAAGGGCTGTGGTTTATTTCTGCTGCAGCTTTATTAACTCAACTCTTCTGGGAGCTGCCATCAGTAAGTCGTACAGTGCAGGTCGGCATTCTTCCCATAATCATTCCCACCTGCTGGAGAGCTGCAGTTGGCCTCCTTTCTCCCAGCACACCTCCCCTCCCCCCAACACCTCCACAGCTGGTCACCAGCTCGCTACTGACCACCATATCCCCTAAAAAAAAAAGAGTTAAAGGGGCTGGAAGAGGCAATTGGCTTCTCCCTGAGAAACAGGCTTTTAGCAATTCCTACTCCTCCTCAGCTTCTTCCCTTTCTTTAAGTCCTCCTCTAGTTCCAGTTTGTCAAGCACTCAGATCTTGCTGGAACAAATACCTGTATTGCACACCTGCCTTGTGGAGGAGATGGCAATTAGCTCAGCCTGAGCTTTCCCACCCCTCTGCCCTGTGTCCCACAGCCTTAACAGTTTGCGTTTGCCGCTAAGCACAAAGCTGCTATCAAACTTTGTGTGTAGAGACTCAGCAAAGTGCCTCAAATAGAACTAAAAGTCTTCTGTCCATCACACAGATCATGGCACTTGAGACTGCTGTAACAATGCTGACTTAGATCAATATTTGAAAAAGCCAATTTTAACAGCAATGGAAGCGGAGTTTTGCACTGGTTGGTCCCAGGCATAAATCCAGGCTGGGTGCAGAGTGGGTTGAGAACAGCTCTGAAGAGCTGTTGGAGCGAGTCCAGAGGAGGGCCACAAAGGTGATCCAAGGGCTAAAGCACCTCTGCTGTGAGGATAGGCTGAAGGAGCTGGGGGTGTTCGGCCTAGGGAAGAGAAGACTTCTTGGGGACCTTCCAATAGCTGAAGAGATTCCAGTCTGGAGAAGAGAAGGCTCCTGGGGGAACTTCCAGTAGCTGAAGAGATTCCAGCCTAGAGAAGAGAAGACTCCTGGGGGACCTTCTGATAGCTGAAGAGATTCTACAGGCAGTCTGCAGAGGGACTTTTGATGAGGATGTCTAGCAACAGGACAAGGGGGGGTGGTTTGAAGTTGAGGGAGAGCAGGGCTAGACTGGAGCTGAGGAAGCATCTCTTCAGTACAAGAGTGGTGAGACTCTGGATTGTCCAGGGAGGTTGTGGATGCTCCCTTCCTAGGGGTGTTCAGGGCCTGGTTAGTTGAGGCCTTAAATAGCTGTGGCAAATTGAGAGACATTCCTGCTCATGGTAGGGAGGTTGGAGTAGATGATCTCTAAGGTCCCTTCCCACCTGAGCCATCCTACAAAAGTGAGCAGCAGAGAGCAGTCTGCTTTCCATGGCTTTTATATATGCATCACAGAATCACAGAATCATAGAATCAAGCAGGCTGGAACAGACCTCCAAGCTCATCCAGCCCAACCTATCACCCAGTCAGGGCTGNGGAATTAAAAGATTTTTTTTTTTTCTGATTTCTTTTTTGCCAGCAAACAAAACTGTCAATTATTCCTGCTGGTCTGTATGTGTCCAGATGCTGCTTTTCAAGTAACACATAAGACCCAAGCTGCACATTTTGGCTCCATCCTTGCCTAGTGCCTTCAGCAGCACTAGGTTCTCATTCCTCCCTTTCCCATCCAAGAGACTCTATGAGGCTGAACAAGTCCTGCATTATATTGCTTTTAATAGAGGAAATAGATTCTCTGGTCCTGCTCTGGCAGGGAGGTTGCACTTGAAGAGCTCCAGAGGTCCCTTCCAACCCTTAACATCCTGTGAGCCTGTGACGAGCTCTGACATTTAAAAGCAAGCCCCAAGCTCAAGCTCTGTGGATCCTAATTGTGATACACGTGATAAAACCCTTGTGGGATGTCAGCAGTGTAAACCCACCAGTGGAATCATGGTAGCATGGCTGCATGGTCTCAGTGCTGGGGATGAAAAAGAACCAACATACTGCTGGTTTTTGCTTCATTCTCCTATTAAATAACTAAGGCATTTGTGGGTTTAAAAATATGATATTATGTTTATGTTTCTAACCATCAGATAACGTTTGAAAGGTTAAAAAGCAGGCTGCCTATCCATCATCACACTGAAAGAAATAATGAGTCCCTACTCCTCCAGGATTAGGAATGCTGCTGAATGGAAAATGTTAAGAAATCTCCTTCTGCACAAGATTCAAAATGATTTGAGCTGAAACTGTTCAGGGCAGACAAGCTAGCTGCACTGGATTTCTTATTTTTAATACAGGGAAACATTTCCAAAGTATTGGGAAGAGTTATTCAGATGATTTTCTGACTACTTGCCTGTTTGATCATTTTTTACCTCTCAAAGCCTGAATCTCAACCTGTGAGGTAGTAAAAGAATAGAATCATAGAGTCATAGAATCATTGAATCATAAAATCATAGAATCACAGAATCACAAAATCACAGAATCATAGAGTCATAGAATCATAGAACCAGTCATTGAAACACAGAATCATAGAACCATAAAATCATAGAGTTATAGAATCACAGAGTCAGAGAGTCATAGAATAACAGAATCATAGAATCATAGAATCTGTCAGGGTTGGAAGGGACCACAAGGAGCATCCAGTTCCAACTCCCCTGCCATGGGCAGGGACACCTCACACTTGATCAGGTTGTCCACAGCCTCATCCAGCCTGGCCTTAAACACCTCCAGGGATGAGGCTTCCATCACCTCCCTAGGCAACCCCTTCCAGGGTCTCACTACCCTCATGCTGAAGAACTTCTTCCTAACATCCAGGCTTAACCTACCCATTTCTAGCTTTGTTAGCTGAAATAATGCAACTTAAAAATGGGATTCCACCTTCAGAAACCACCAGAAAGGACATTTCATGTCAAAGCAATGGTTAAGTTCATAACCACTCTGGAATTTCAACATATGGACAGAAACATCAAATGTCTGAAAGCTGTCCCAGGAACAAACATCATTGTAAACTGTGTGAAACAATGAAATTAATTTGCATGCACTTAAATGCCATTCTCTGGAAGGAACCCTTGTCCATATACAACCAGCCTTGTAGCCTACTTGTTCCCTTAAATCCAAACAGCATTGGGATTAACTGAAGATTTAAAAGTATATTGTGGAGGAGAATTCGTGTTTCTCTTAGTAAACATCTCTGCTTATAGGGCACCTGCACTTTTCCAAACAAAGGATGCACAATTCTCATATAATTTGATAATTTTCTGTCTCCACTTCTGTATGGGCCTGGGGTGGAACTTCAAGGGCAGGCAGAGGCACACTGAAGGAATTTTAGGCATCACCAGGGGGTAAGTAATGGTGGGAAAAAAGCTTTTTTGGCTGCTTCTTCAGGAGCTGGGCTCCTTATTTCAATGCAGTTTCAGCAGTCTTCAACTTTGGCTAAGGTAACAAAGAGGTGGTAAAGCAAAATGGCTCAGTCTAGAGAGATTTAATTCCAGAAATGTCTGTTGCCATCTGAAGGCACTTAGCAGAGTGTGGCAGTCTATTAATTTTTGCCTCCAGTTTACCAGGTGCTCCCAGCTGCCATTTCCACTGAGTATTTCATTTAAAGAGGTGTCAAAGGAATTGTGGCCCCCTAGCATCTNGAGGCTTCCATCACCTCCCTAGGCAACCCCTTCCAGGGTCTCACTACCCTCATGCTGAAGAACTTCTTCCTAACATCCAGGCTTAACCTACCCATTTCTAGCTTTGTTAGCTGAAATAATGCAACTTAAAAATGGGATTCCACCTTCAGAAACCACCAGAAAGGACATTTCATGTCAAAGCAATGGTTAAGTTCATAACCACTCTGGAATTTCAACATATGGACAGAAACATCAAATGTCTGAAAGCTGTCCCAGGAACAAACATCATTGTAAACTGTGTGAAACAATGAAATTAATTTGCATGCACTTAAATGCCATTCTCTGGAAGGAACCCTTGTCCATATACAACCAGCCTTGTAGCCTACTTGTTCCCTTAAATCCAAACAGCATTGGGATTAACTGAAGATTTAAAAGTATATTGTGGAGGAGAATTCGTGTTTCTCTTAGTAAACATCTCTGCTTATAGGGCACCTGCACTTTTCCAAACAAAGGATGCACAATTCTCATATAATTTGATAATTTTCTGTCTCCACTTCTGTATGGGCCTGGGGTGGAACTTCAAGGGCAGGCAGAGGCACACTGAAGGAATTTTAGGCATCACCAGGGGGTAAGTAATGGTGGGAAAAAAGCTTTTTTGGCTGCTTCTTCAGGAGCTGGGCTCCTTATTTCAATGCAGTTTCAGCAGTCTTCAACTTTGGCTAAGGTAACAAAGAGGTGGTAAAGCAAAATGGCTCAGTCTAGAGAGATTTAATTCCAGAAATGCCTGTTGCCATCTGAAGGCACTTAGCAGAGTGTGGCAGTCTATTAATTTTTGCCTCCAGTTTACCAGGTGCTCCCAGCTGCCATTTCCACTGAGTATTTCATTTAAAGAGGTGTCAAAGGAATTGTGGCCCCCTAGCATCTGCCCCTTCCAGTTGTGACTCTTGGATGACTTCGTGCACAGGGGCTGTAGGGTGTGGATTGAAGCTGAGCCACAAATGAGTTATTCATGGGCACCTTTAAAGCAGGAGAGTGTTAAGTGCCTTTGAGTTTCCCTTGCTCCCTTTGCACCCTAGCCCAGATTTTCAGAATTGCAGAAACATGCAGGTTGGCAAAGCCTCTCAGGAGCACCAAGTCCAACCTAGAACCCTAATCTACAAGATTCACCTTAAACCATAGCCCTAAGCACCACATCCAAACCACCCGTAAACACATCCAGGCTGGGGGACTCCACCACTTCCCTGGGCAGTTCATTCCAGTGCCTGACCACTCCTTTTCCTAATGTCCAATCTAAACCTCCCCAGCCTCAGCTTGAGGACATTCCCTCTTGTTCTGGCTCCAATTACTTGTGAGAAGAGACCAGCACCAACCTCTCCACAGTGTCCCTTCAGGTAGCTGCAGACGGCAATGAGGTCTGCCCTCAGCCTCCTCTGTTTCACACTAACCATCCCCAGCTCCTTCAGTCTCTCCTCATCAGATTTATTCTCCAGGCTCTTCCCCAGCTTCCTTGCCCTCCTCTGCACTGGATCCAGCACCTCCACATCTCTCTTGTATTGAGGTGTCCAAAACTGAACACAGTACTCAAGGTGTGGCCTCACCAGAGCCGAGTTCAAAGGGACAATCCCATTCCTGCTCCTGCTGGCCACAGCATTTCTAATCCTAGCCAGGATGCCATTAGTTTTCTTGCCCACCTGGGTACACTGCTGGCTCATCTACAGTTGCCTGTCTATTATAGCCCCCAGGTCTCTTTCTGCCAGGCAGCTCTCCTGGTGATGCCTAAAAGCCATCTCTTTTATGAGCCTAACTGTCGCACCAGCAAGTGAGGCAAGTGCGACCTCAAACAGAGCTTGAGGCTGAGATAATTGGGGCTGTTGAGTCTGGAGCAGAGAAGGCTCCCAGGAGACCTTCTTGTGGCCTTCCAGTATCTGAAGTGGGTTACAGGAAAGCTGGGGAGGGACTTTTTAGGCTGTCAGAGAGTGATAGGACTATGACAGTGATAGGACTATGACAGTGATAGGACTATGACAGTGATAGGACTAGTGACAGACTATGATTTATCCACTAATCTGGAAAACTGCCTTTACAAACACAGTACCAGGGTTATTATGAGACTCATTTCAAGATGGTCTTTTTGTTGTGGTGGTGGTTGTCAAACTACTAAAGCCAACATGCAAAGGGCAATCCTGAAGGAACAGCCTGAATTTTTTAAGAGGCAGGGTGACCATATCAGGCTCACGTCTGGAGAGGAGAAGGCTCCCAGGAGACCTTATTGTGGCCTTTCAGTGTCTGAAGTGGGCTACAAGAAAGCTAGGGGGGGAGTTTTCAGTGTATCAGGTAGTGATAGGACTGGGGGTAATGGATCCAAGCTAGAGGAAGGGAGATTTAAATTAGACATTAGGAAGAAGTTGTTCAGCATGAGGGTGGTGAGGGCCTGGCAGGGGTTGCCCAGGGAGGTGGTGGAAGCCTCATCCCTGAAAGTTTTTATGGCCAGGCTGGATGTCGCTCTGGGCAAGCTGATGACTACATCATGAGGTGTCCCTGCCCATGCCAGGGGGGTTGAAACTGGCTGACCCTTGAGGTCCCTTCCAACCCTGACAGCTCTGTGACTTTGAGAAAACAGAAGGATATTTGGTGACTAAGGGATCAGTGAGATCTCACTGAGTTCAGTGTGAACCTTTCCCCCAGCTTCAGTGGGATTTATCTTAGCAGTGGAATCCTATTTTAATTAAGAAATCAAAGCTTTCAGGAGATATTGCATAAAGCAAGCAGCAAAGGGATGGTTTCAGATCCACCATGACCTCTGGCTTGCTTTCTGAAAAAATCCCACACTTGAAGGTCACCCAAGAAATAATGACTGCAGAGAGGCAGTGCTCCTATTATGGTTTTGCTGTGCTCTTTCTGAAGTTGTTTGCTCTGTCAATTTAGCAGCAGATCTTACTGTAGCTCCTGAGCCACTGTGAATTACTAATTGATGGTTTTTACTCTCTCCTCCTGCGATGTTATTGCCTGCATGTCCTGAGGGGCTGATGTGAAGTGCAGCTTGGGCTCTTGGGTTCAATGTCTTTAAAACAGCAACCCTGTCAGGATAAAAAAAGCCAAAATAAATTCCACTCCTGAAAATTTTACTTTGGTTAAGTAATGCATACAGCAGCGCCTACACATTTGGCTGCAGCCACTTGCAGGCAAGCTCTGCCCTGACAGAAAGCTACATGCAGAAACAAGAGATAAACTTTAAAAGCTGGAACACTCCAGAAGAGATCTTTTTGCAAGGGTCCTGCAACCTGAGTTACTCAGTTCCACATGCACAGCCCCCTGAAACCCACAGTGACTGTGAGCGTACGGGCACAGAAGGCTGAAGGAGTTGGAACTGTTCAGTCTGGAGAGGAGAAGGCTCCCAGGAGATCTTGTTGTGGCTCCCAGGAGATCTTATTGTGGCCTTTCAGTATCTGAGGGGGGCTACAAGAAATCTGAGGAGGGACTTTTTAGGCTATCAGGTAGTGATAGGACTAAGGGGAACGGAAATGGGTAGATTCAGACTGGGTGTTACAATGAAGTTCTTCAGAATGAGGGTGGTGAGAGCCTGGAAGGGGTTGCCCAGGGAGGTGGTAAAAGCCTCATCCCTAGAGGTGTTTAAGGCCAGGCTGGATCACAGGCTTATAGGAGGTCAGGGGTTGGAAGGGACCCAAAGAAATCATCCAGTCCAACCCCCCTGCCAGAGCAGGACCAGACAATCTAGCTCAGGTCACACAGGAACACATCCAGACAGGTCTTGAAAGGCTCCAGAGAAGGAGACTCCACAACCTCTCTGGGCAGCCTGTGCCAGGGCTCTGTCAGCCTTCCAGTAAAGAAGTTCCCCCTTGTGTTGAGCTGGAACCTCCTGTGCTGCAGCTTCCATCCGTTGCTCCTTGTCCTATTTCAGGCAGCAAGTGAGCAGAGCCTGTCCCTCCCATCCTGACCCCCATCCCACAGATAGTTATAAACATTTATTAGATCCCCTCTCAGTTTTCTCCAGACTAAGCAGCCCCAGGTCCCTCAGCCTCTCCTCATCAGGCAGTGCTCCAGGCCCCTCATCATCCTCGTAGCCCTCTGCTGGATCTTTTCCAGCAGATTCCTGTCCCTCTTAAACTGAGGACCCCAAAACTGAAGGCAGGATGAGGCTCTGGACAGCCTGATCTAATGTGAGGTGTCCCTGCCCATGGCAGGGAGGTTGGAACTGGATGATCCTTGGGGTCCCTTCCAATCCTGACTGATTCTATGATTCTATTCTACAATTCTATGTTCCTCAGTGGGAAAGATAAAAACAGTGTGCTGAGGGAACTCACAGACTCACACCTATCTCACTATGGAATCATGCACAAAAATACTCTGGACAAATCTGGTCCTTTGGTTCTTTTGTTTCCCCATGGTCTCAATAGATGTTGTATCAGTTTTCTTCAATTTACAAGTTAAAAATATGCCTGTGCTTCCTTTTGGAAATGCCAGTCCTCCAAAGTAGCCCTGAAATGTGAAAGTCAAAACAGATTTTCTTCAGTCTATACACATCACCAGCAAAAGATACTCTGCAGCTGGAGCCACATTAGAAATGCTGTTGAGCAGGACTGATAATAAACTAAACAACTCTCACTAGATTTGTTGGTTCTCCATGACAAAAGCAGTTAAAAGTGGTCACCAATGACCTGGGTGAGGGCACAAGGGGCACTGCCAGCAAGTTTGCTGATGGCACAGAACTGGGTGGAGTGGTTGAAATAGGTTGTGCTGCCATTCATCCAGACTTGGGCAGGGAGAAATGGAATGAAATTCAACAAGGGCAAGGGCAGAGCCTGGCACCTGGGAAAGAACAACCCCCAGGGTCAGGATGGGTTGGGGACTGACCTCATGGAGAGCAGTGAAGGGGAAAAGGCCCTGGGGGTCCTGGTGGATGGGAGGTTGAGCATGAGCCAGCAATGTGCTCTGGTAGCCAAGAAGGCCAATGGCATCCTGGAGTGGGTTAGAAGGGTTGTGGGTAGGAGGTTGAGAGAAGTTCTCCTGCCCCTCTACTCTGCCCTGCTGAGGCTGCAGCTGGAATATTGTGTCCAGTTCTGGGCC
>WBNM01043164.1:0-14392 GCA_013399055.1 Ramphastos sulfuratus
TATTTCCAATCCTTTATCTTCTAAGCTTTATCTTCTAAGTATAACAACAGGCTGAGGAGCTGTGTGCTAGAACTCTTCTCAACACTGATTAACCCATTTCCAGTCCTTTATCTTCTAGGGATAATAAAAGGCTGAGGAGCTGTGTGCTAGAACTCTTCCCAACACTCATCAACCCATGCAGCTCTTATTCAGGTGTTATCAGGAGCGGCTTACCCGCAACGCCCAGTGCCAGTCTCCAGCAACCTGCTTCACACTTGACCCAGTGATGTACCCCAAGCCACTGCAAAAAATATAGAGAGAGAGTCAGTCAGGGCTTTAGCAGACTACCACAGTCAGGCTGTTCTTAAAGCAGGATAAAAAAGAGGCACAATCAATTCTGTGTCCTAGGCTCTCTCCTTCTGCAGGAAGAATCCCAGGGCATGAAGGTGAAGCAGATGGTGGCTAATATGTAACTCTTCCCAGCACTGTTGATCTAAAATTGCTCAAATACAATGGGAATTTGGGCACCAATCTCAAATTTATGCCTGACCTTTCAATTTACAGTGGACAGAAACAAGGCCTCCAAAAGAATTTATTTCCCAATTTAATTTCCACATCAGACCTTTCTGTGCACTAATAGGAACACTTAACAAATTTATGTTCAAGCTCTCAGTTAAGAGGTGCCCTTCAAGGACACACCATATTCCATCACTGTTTTTTTTTTCTTCCTTGTAATCTAATAGTACTTAGTTCTAATTACCCATGCAGAAACCATTTTCCATAAGGTTGTCAGAAAAATCAAGAAGATGATGACAAGGCCTGATGGGAGAACATCAGACCTGAATCTTGGAAATAACAGAATGGTTTAGGTTGGAAGGGACCTCAAAGATCATCTAGTTGCAACCCCTGACACCTCTCACTGGAACAGGTCACTCAAGGCCTCATCCAACCTGGCCTTGAACACCTCCAGGAAGGTTGTGGAGCACAGAATCACCCAATGTGATCTTCGATCACATTGGGTGATTCTGTGCTCCACAACCTCCCTGGGCAACCTGTGCCAGTGTCTCACCACCCTTACTGTAAAAAAAATACATGACCATGATCTAGATCTGACCCTAAAAAATACCTGAGCTATGATATGACCATGAAAATCCACAGCAGGTATCTCAAACTCAATAGCTTTAAGTCTCAGGGATCACCAGCATTCTTAAGGTCAAATTTTCAAACTGTGCCTGTTCCTCTTGAAACTTTTGACATCTACCCTGTCACACAGAAGTGCCCAGTTGCTTACTTTGGAAAACTCAGCTGGGTGTCTGAAGAGATTTTGGTTTCACAGGAACTTGAAGGATATTGCCTAGAGAAGACCTTGCAGGAATAAAAGCAGTGATTCAGAGAACCAGCATAACCCAGGGAGGTTGTGGCTGCTCCCTCCCTGGAGGTGTTCATGGCCAGGTTGGAGGAAGCCTTGAGTGACCTGTACTAGTAGGAGGTGTCCCTGCCTATGGCAGGGGGTTGGAACTGGATGAGCTTTGAGGTCCCTTCCAACCTTACAATTCTATGATTCTATAACATTATTCAAGCCCACAGTTTTGTAAGAAGGACACAGAGCTGCTGGAGTGAGTCCAGAGGATGGCCACAAAGATGACCCAAGGGCTGGAGCAGCTCTGCTATGAGGACAGGCTGNAAATTCTTCCCACCAATTCCCGAAAGTGACACACAAACCAGTAAGAGGGCTAGAAAAAGAATCCAATTCCTGCAACTAATTAGTCACTGCTCACAATATTTTCCTGTCCAAGCCATAGCACCCAAAGGCAGAACTATCATCATTATCAACTTCAGCTATGTCAGCTTACTGTAAGGTAAGACAACAGGCAGTGGCCAGGGCAGGTTTAGGCTGGACATTAGGAACAATTTCTTCCCCAGAAGGGTTGTCAAGCCCTTGAACAGGCTGCCCAGGGCACTGGTAGGGTTCCTATCCCTGGAAGGGTCTAAAATAGATGTAGATGTGGTGCTGAGGGACATGGGTTAGTGGTGACCTGGCAGTGCTGGGTCAATGGTTGGACTGGATCTCAAAGGTCTTTTCCCAGCAAAATGATTCCACAATCCTAAGAGAAAAGCCAAAAGCAGATGAAAGCAGCATGATGTTACTTACCTGCCAAGAGGGATTGCAAAGTAGAAAACAGACAGCATTAGGGTCCTTGTGTTTTTGGTGAAAAGGTCTCCTATGATGGTTGGTGCAATAGTGGAGTAACTTGCTTCACCGATGCCAACCAAACCTCTGGAGAGCACAAGCAGCCAGAAATACTGAGAAAAGAAATAAAACACTTTAGCAGGGCCTCCTTTGGATTGCTCACTTCAAGGTGGACAACATTGAACCTACACAAGCAGGGCAACACCAAGCCAAGTGGCTGCAAAGTGATCCCCTTGCCTGAGTTTATTTTTCAAAGCCTCAGACTTGTTTCTCTTGTCTCTGGCCAGGACTAAAGGGCCTATAGCTCTTGGTGAAGATGTTTAGGTGTGAAAGAAAAGCAACAGTAATAGATGCTTACTCAGTTATAGTCAAGCCTATATTCTAACACAGGCAGAAGACCCTCAGCTTATTCTCAGGATGCAGCTTGCTCTTGGTAAGGCCAAGTGCCAGCAGCACTGTGCTGATAGAGGGAGGTCTGGGGAGGAGGGTGGGGGCACAAACCTTGCTCCAGAAATAAAACAACCCCAGAAAAGCACAATCCCAGCCACCTCAGCCTCCCCAGCATGCCAAAGGGTGAGTTAAGAGTGGTGAAATCCTAAAAGCTCTTCAATGCTATAGAAGGGCTGAACCTGCAATCCCCCAAACTCAGTAGTTTTTCCTTCACTAGAAAGTACAGAACAAGA
The DNA here is from genome assembly GCA_013399055.1 of Ramphastos sulfuratus. NCBI lineage: Eukaryota > Metazoa > Chordata > Aves > Piciformes > Ramphastidae > Ramphastos > Ramphastos sulfuratus. Next base: position 2,854 of record WBNM01043164.1, read on the forward strand.
GGAGATGTTCACAGGTGTTAAGCACTTATTTCACTCCCCTGGCCTTGAAAAAAAAACCCAAAACAACAAAACAACATAAGCCTGCCCCTCACAGCAAGAAATGAGAATAAAGCAACACTCAGCAGCTCTGATAAAGCTCATGTTGTGATCTGAGCTGAGGTGCACAAAGAGATAAGCCTGGAGCTTTGCTGTGAGCCACAGCAGCACCACTGTGCCCAGCAGTGAACACTTCAGAGCAATACCAGGCAAGGGCAGAGGCTGCAAAAGGCACTAAAAGCCTTTCTGAGTTAAAGGGAGGGATGGGACCTCACATTCACTGCAGCACAAGGAGGGATGGACTTCACACTCAGCACAACACAGCCTAACTGGGATGAAAAGGAATCCTTCCTCTAACAGGATTGTCCTCCTGCCCTGGTTCCCTGCTTCAGCCAATGCTTTTGTAAACTGCAAGGACCTCATTTGCTTGCCAATCTCTTTCACTGCCCTTGCAGTTTGCTGGGTGCTGCTGTGTGAAGGCATAAGGCATAATACCTTGATGCCTAAACACCTGATAGATGAGGACAATCAAGCTGTCAAGACATCTAAGCAGCCTGAGCTACACCCAGAAGTAATTGCAGGTGCAGAAATTAAACTGTCAGTTGCAGAAAACTGTAAGCACAGGGTAAATCTATTGCTACAAATGGAACCTCCACAGATCCTCCATTTACTGTAATTATCCCACAGATCATTTGTGAGAAGAACAGCAGGGATTATGATGTATCCTTAAACAAAGGTGTTTAGGTGATTACTGATCCTCCTTCTTCAGATGGGAGGAAGCACAGGGGGAGGAGGCTGACTTTGTGCCAGGCTAAGCTGAAGCAGCAGGGCTCTCATCCACACACAGCCATGCAGACATCAAGCCAGGAGCCTCACCCACAGCTCCATCCATCAGCAGAGAAAAATCCACTACTGACATAGAATCATAGAATGGGAAGGTTGGAAGGGACCTCAAGGATCATCCAGTTCCAACCCCCTGCCATAGGCAGGGACACCTCCCACTAGTACAGGTCACTCAAGGCCTCATCCAACCTGGCCTTGAACACCTCCAGGGAGGGAGCAGCCACAACCTCCCTGGGCAACCTGTGCCAGTGTCTCACCACCCTCACTGCAAACAACTTCCTCCTAACATCCANAGGTGGAAGGGTGGTTGGGAGCCCCACCTGGGAACTCTGATCTCTGGGAGGGGAATTGTGTTTCTGTATTGCCTTTAACTTGTATATTTCTGTAAATATTGATGTCTATTGTGTATATCTCTGCTTGTACATTGTGCTAAGCTGTAAACAGAGCTTCAGTCCTTAACTTCCAGCTGGCTGAGTCTAGTCTGAGGGATTTTACAAAGTGTGGGGGGGCAGGGAACTCCCAAACCATCACAATTCCTATAGTGACACAAACCAAAGACTCCTGCACACTCTTCATTTCCTCTATTTTTGAGCTAAATCCTGCACCAATACCTATTTTTGGAGTGCCTGCAAGCTCCTGGTTTGCTGGCAGGGCGTTTGGCAGTGCTGCAATCATTCATTGACCTCTCATAAGCTGCACATACGTAACAGAAACAGCTGGGTGTATGCAGAAAGGGCAATACTGTGACTCAAACCAGGTTAATTTATGCTAATTGGCCAATGCTGAACCACCCCACTGCAGAAATATGCTGACAATGATTGGTGCACAGGTAACCAATGCACCTGGAATGAGCAGCAGTGTTCACAAGATGCTCAACCCCTGAGTCAGGCAGAACTGGAAAGCAGGCGAACTGGAGGCTGATTTGGGCGTTGTGAGGATTCAGATCTGGATCACAGAGAGGGTGACAGGCACAAAAGTCATCTGCCTGACCTGGAGTGAGTACAGAGACAGTGCCAGCTACACCTGTAGTATGGCAAGTCTGCAAAGGCACTGGATGCTCCTCACATTTGAAATTCCTGCAGAAACATTCAAACTCCTAAACACTGGGGAAAAACTCTGGAGGGAGGAGGTGGATTCCCCTACCTTAGACAGCTTCAAAGTCCAGCTTGACAGGGTGCTGAGCCATCTCATGTGAAACTATATTCTTACCCTGAGAGGCTGGACTAGAAGAGCCTTGAGGTCCCTTCCAACCTGGTATTCTATGAATCTATGAGGGCTGGAGCAGCTCTGCTGTGAGGAGAGACTGAGGGAGTTGAGGCTGTTCTGTCTGGAGAGGAGAAGGCTCCCAGGTGACCTTAGTGTGGCCTTTCAGTATCTGAAGGGGGCTGCAAGAAATCTGGGGAGGGACTTTGTAGGATGTCAGGTCTAGGGGGAATGGAACCAAGCTANAATGAGCCCAGTGTGTGCTCCCCAGGCAGCATCACTCCCAGTGAATGCACTGGACAGGAATTTCCTCCAAACAATTCTGTTCCTCTTGCAGTTCTTGCGTAAAGTAGGAAAACTGCAAAGTCCTCTTGTGGTAAAGAGTGATTCAGTTCCATCCATACCATTGAATCAGAGTCCCAATACAATGAAATCATCTGTACCCAGGAGCATGTTCATTCTTCTCCCTCCTCAAATCCTCCTTTCCTGGCCAATCCCTTCCTCACACACTCCAAATGTCTGTTTAATATTTAAGCTTCAGCAGCAGTATCCAAGTTTAAGACATGAGATTCTGACTCCAGTTGACAATAAAAGCAGGCATATAAAAGCATAACCTACATCAGATGTGAGTTGTCTTTATTGCCCTTCTGAGATGATCTACTCCAGACTATGGGCAAGGCAGCTCTGCAGGTACAGCATCAATGCAAAACATACAACAGCCCAAAACAATATTAAGCAATTCTTTATAACCAGATGAGTGCTGTGCCTTTAGAGCTCTGCACCTGGGATTAAAGAGCTAATGCCTCTTCCCATCCTGCTGAAAGATCTCCTCTGGATGTGTGCTGAGCACACATTCTATTGGAACCTACAGAATAAAAGGATGCAGCAATTTGTTAGGGTTAAGCTTAGAACCCCCAATCTGCCATCTCTAATCACAGTTGGTCAAAACTTTTGTGTTTGGCAGCTCTGAACTGGGTAGATCCTCAAGACAAAAAAAAAAAGAATCCTTTCTGAGTGACCTCTCTCTTCCTTTTCCAAATAGGAAGGGAAAACAAGAAGTACAAACAGAACAACTCCAAAATTCTTGTGCTGCTACTCATGTGGACCACAGACATACCATGAAGCCACTTAGAGACTGGGCCCAAACCCACTGTGTGTGCAGTGCAGGCAGCTGCTGGGTTTTGTGGGGGCATTTGCAGCCACATACCCCCACAGCCACTCCTTTCTCTCTCTCTCAGAGACAACCAACATAAACAAATGGGAAAGTCAGATGTGACCCACACAGGCAGCACCATTCTTCTCCACAGCTGCAGCAGGGCACTTCTACCCTTCTACCAACTCCTCTGCATTAGATTTCCCCCCTCAAGTGCTTTTTCCTTTGTCCTAACCCAGGATTCTTAGCAGTTTAGTGAGACAAAAAGGGCTGACACCAGCCAAACTCTTTCCTGCATTATCTGAGCTTTAAAGCAGTAGAGGCAGCTGAGATCCTGAACTGAATTTCACTGTTCCCCAAGCAGAAATTGATACTGAGGAAGCTTATCCCTTCTACATTGCTTTGGAACTCTTCTATAATTTTTGTTCATCTGTGCAAATCGCTCTCACTCTGACAGGAAAATTGAAAACAGCTGAGTCAGCTCTCAGCACCTGAGCTTCTTCCCTTTCTAGATGTTAAGCCCAGTAACCTCAAGACTCCAGTGTCTTTTTCTCTGGGTCACAGAATCCCAGCATGATGGGGACCTCTGGACATCATCTCTCCCAACTCCTCTGCTAAAGCAGGGTCACCCAGAGCAGGTTGCCCCGGATGGGCTTGGCATCTCTCCAGAGAAGGGGACTCCACAACCTCTCTGTGGAGCTTGCTCCAGGGCTCTGACACCTTCACCTCAGTGCTTGCAAATAAAGTATTTTGAAATTACAAGCAAACTATTTACCTCTTTCATTTTGGATAACAATCATACCAGAGATGTCTGCAGCCCCCCACAAGAGCTGCCAGCACCTCCTGGCTTGTGGAGATGCAGTGGCATGAGAGAAATGCCCCTCCCTGCCTCTGATTCAGACTCAAGTACCACCAACACTATGGCAGAGCTCCTGGGCACTGCTTGGATGTGGAGAGCTGGAGAGGGCTTAGCAGAGCAACAGCTGAACCATACAATGGCAGTGATGTGAGCTCAGGGGACAATTTAGGGTGCAAAGTGCTTTGAGTCCCAATTTAGGGTGCAAAGTGCTTTGAGTCCCTTTCTCTGATCTGGAGGCACCACAAAGGGGCTGATGAGACACAATGCAGTGAAGATTTCAGTGTACAACAAACCACAAACAAGTGGACAGGATGGCAGCTGACAGAGACTCAGAAATGCCAAAGTCTTTCTAGGAACCTCCTTTCAAGAGCTACCACCACCAGCAAGCCCTCATACATATGTATGTGAGGCAGGGAGGGTCACTGGACCTGCTCTCCTCTTCCCATCTCATAACTAACCAGATGGAATGAAAAATATGCTCTAGCTCTACAGCTGAAGAGTTTGCTACTTTGTGATTTGAAGACTAACAACCCAAACAAAAAAAAAAACCCAAAAAAATCCAAAACCTAACTCCCCCCAAACCTAATTCCCCAGCACAGAGATGGGGTTTGGAAGGGATAGGAATCCTTATGCCTCAGGGTATGTGCAGATCACTACTGGAAATACCCTACCTACCAACTTCTGATTGTCTTAAGCTGCCAACAATCTGCAGGCAACAATAGTGACACATCACTCTTGAGTCCACTGAAAGAGTCCAGCAGAGAGCCACGAGGATGATCTGGGGACTTGAACATCTCCCCTAGAAGAGAGACTGAAAGGTCTGGGGCCATTTAGTCTGGAGAAGACTGAGAGGAGATCTCATCAATATCTGAGGGGTGGGTGTCAAGTGGCTGGGGCCAAGCTCTTTGCAGTGGTCAGCAGCAATAAGCCAAGGAGCAACAGCTACAAACTGGAACAGAGAAGGTTTCAACCCAACGAGGAGAAACTTCTTTACAGCGAGGGTGACAGAGCCCTGGAGCAGGCTGCCCAGAGAGGTTGTGGAGTCTCCTTCTCTGGAGACTTTCCAAACCTGCCTGGATGCATTCCTGTGTGGACTGCCCTGGGTGCTCCTGCCTTGGCAGGGAGGTTGGACTGATGGTCTCTGGAGGTGCCTTCCAACCTCTAAGGTTCTGTGATTCTGTGATCATGGGCTCAAGTGAACCTGGTCTGATAACTGCTGCCAGTGATGCTACCCACTAGAACCTACAGGTGTGACCCAACCCTGCCAGAATTTTCATCTGAAATAAAAAAAGCTTTCATTCTGCTTATAATATGCCAAAAGACAGTTTCTGTACCTTCTCTAGACAGCATGGCACAGCCTAGATTTGCATTTCCATGCTGCCTTCACTCTCAATCTCATGCACACATAAATGTTAGATGGCCTGGCACACGTGACGAGCTCTAATCATGTTTGGACAAAACTCCTAATTATACATTTATCCTACTTGTATAGACCATTGAGTGAGTAATGCCTGTTTTAATAGGTCTAATTACAGCTTTAACTTCTTTCTCCTTTTCTTTAATTAGTTAACAAAAGGAAATTAAGCCACAGTTCTTGAAAAGATTAGCTGCCAGTGATAAACCCATAATCTGCCAAATACATGTACAGCTCTGAGCCACCAGATTTACTGTCTAGAGAAACACATGATCCTTAAAGCTTTGGTTATTAAGTATTTGCATTTGAATGTGGGGAGGTAACTCCTAAGGGTTTCATAAACAAGCTGAATGCACACTTCAGTCAGATGAGGGACACATGGCTCCACGAGATCACCCAGGCAGAGCTAACCTAGGGAAAATCACTGGGGTGGATGCACAGCACCAGGGCAAGCCCTGTTTGAACTGATGTTGTAGCATCATAGAATGGTTTAGGTTGGAAGGGACATCAAAGCTCATCCAGTTCCAACCCCCTGCAACAGGCAGGGACACCTCCCACTAGAGCAGGTTGCTCAAGGCCTCATCCAACCTGGCCTTGAACTGGTCTTTTAGAAGGTGCTTTTGTGCAGCTACAGCACCTGCACCCCACCTGCACCCATTCCTGCATGAGAACGTGGGATGAACCTCCTACAGTTTCTACATTTAGTCTCTGCTTAAGAGGGCTCAGCACCATGAAATTCCATGTTTGAATTGCTGAGGTTTGCCAATATTTGAGCCACTGAAGTTTGCCAATGTTGGAGCCACTGAGGTTTGCCATATTGGAGCCACTGAGGTTTGCTAATATTGGAGCCACTGAGGTTTGCCATATTTGAGCCACTGAGGTTTGCCAATACTGGAGCCACTGAGGTTTGCCAATATTTGAATTGCTGAGGTTTGCCATATTCGAGCAACTGAGGTTTGCCATATTTGAGCCACTGAGGTTTGCCATATTTGAATTGCTGAGGTCTGCCATATTTGAGCCACTGAGGTTTGCCATATTGCAGCCACTGAGGTTTGCCATATTGCCTTTCATTATGAAGTAAACAAGGATATCTGATCAGAGCTTGCATCCCTGGGATATTGGCATCCCTAAGGAAAACCATCCATGCCACCAGGATTGCCAAAGCCTGACATACCTGTGCGTGGAATGAGAATAATCTGAGGAGGAAGCATTGGGATTGATGCAATTTCCCTGAGTCTCCAGAGCAAGCTCTGTTGAAATGCACTGCAGGGAGGCTCTTGTGTTTCTGCAGCTGGCAGAGCCTTGCACTGACACCACCCAGGGTACCACAGCAGTCACCAGAGATCAGTTAGATCAGCTGGAGAGGGATAAATCTGAAGCACTGCAGGAGTTAGCTGACCCAAAGTAAAACCACGAGGCTCAAGTGGATGCTCAAGGGCTGCACAGCTCCGGTCTGGGCCCTTCTCACAGCCACACTCATCTGCAGGCATTTGCCTGTCATACTTTCTGGCCAGGCAAACACAGCTTCCTCTGGCACTCTGGTTAAGTTTTCCCAGCCATGCCAGTACTTTTCAGGGACCTAAGTGGCTGGAGGTGACACACCACACCCTACAGTGCAGGTACAGCAAAGCTCTGCCATTAACCACAATGCAAACCAGGAACATGCTTCTGAGTATCGGTCTGGTGACTAAGAGCATTGGCTCCTCTAGACTCCCAGCTTAAATTCCAGCTCATTAGCTGAGAGTCACCAGAAGAGCTGAGCAAAGGAAGGACATTGCAAATGCAGGGGACAGATTTGCTTAAGCACTCAACACTCCATTCCTCTTTGCCCTCCTGGAAGTGATGGGGTCACCTGTAACAACCTGCAAGGTTCCAAGTCAAACAGGGATGCGGACATAACTTCCTTCCAGGATCTAAAGGGGGCCTACAGCAAGGCTGGGGAGGGACTATTGAAAAGGGCTTGTAATGACAGGACAAGGGGCAATGGGTTTGAACTGGCAGAGGGGAGATTGAAAGTGGATGTTAGGAGGAAGTTGTTTGCAGTGAGGGTGGTGAGACACTGGCACAGGTTGCCCAGGGAGGTTGTGGAGCACAGAATCACCCAACGTGATCTTCGATCTGTGAGTCTGTGCTCCACAACCTCCCTAGAGGTGTTCAAGGCCTTGAGTGACCTGTTCTAGTGGGAGGTGTCCCTGCCTATGGCAGGGGGTTGGAACTGGATGATCTTTGAGGTCCCTTCCAACCTTACCATTCCATTCTACATGCAGGACAAGATGAGGTGTTTGAAATGCCATTCTGTGCCTGGCTGGGTGACCTAGGGAGATGTTCTGGCTGGGTGACCAGAAAGAAGTTCTTCACAGAAAGAGTGATTGGCCTTTGGAATGGGTTGCCCAGGAAGGTGGTGGAGTCACCATCTCTGGAGGTGTTCAGAAGGAGACTGGATGAGGCATTTAGTGCCATGGGTTAGAAGTTATTAGGTGATAGGTTGGACTGGATGATCTCAAAGGTCTTTTCCAACCTGGTTAATTCTGTGACTCTGTGAAGGCTCCAGCAGAACAGATAAGCCTAAAATAAATTTCCACTCCTCTGCACCACTAAAGCTTTACAGGTTTTGCATACATATAACCAAAGCACCTGGTTGATACAAGTCCTGGGCCCACACACTTGGTAGGAGTGGTGTTTGTCAGGTCTAGATGTGGATCATGAAATCACAGGTCCTACCTTCTCAGATGTGAGTGGTTCAAACTCTCCTTTAAAGCAGCATAAACAGCAGGCAAGAGCTAGAGAGAAGTTACAGATGTGATACTGGTGAATTGGGCCATGCCACTCCTGAAGGACTTGCTTCCCTGTGAAATGCAGCCCAGACTTTGAAGTGATTGAATATTCCTGCCAAATTTGGGCTGTTTGGTGTCTCACTGTCTGTGAGATCTTTGTGCAGGAACAAAGAAAGAGGAGTATCTGCTTTCATCAACAACTAATCTCTACTAATCCCTCATGGAGATTGCCAGCAGAGAGACCAACACACCAAATAACAGGGGCAGAGCTGCTCACTGGGTTGTTTGGTCAGCCACTACTTCTCTCCCCCACTAACAGCTGGGGTAAGCATTGTTTTCAGCCTTTCCTACAAGCAGGAGGAGCTGATGATGTTTGCTCTCTGGGTGGCAGGCAGGATGACCAGGCAGGGTATGTGCTTGTGTGGAATCTGGCTGGTGATGAGTCGATGAGTTCTCACCTCCTGATGCAATGCTGTGGGCTAGTTGTGTTTGGTCTGTTTGCTGTAGAGCTGCAACTGCACTTAGAAGTTCAAGCCACAGTCACCTGTCTGATAAATGTAACTACAAACTACCCTTCTCACCTCTAACAAGATGTTTGTCCTTTATCAGCCCTGAGTCATGCTGCCAGGGGAGCCTGGGGGAGATTCACTGCAGTTGCTGGGTGGGAAGGCTTTTTGCCACTGCAGAGACATGATTTAGTTTACTCTTCTCTTGTGTGTGTCATACCCATCACCACCTTCCACTTCCCATCTCTTTGCAGTCACAGCTGTCTTTTAAGTCACTACTGCACACAGCACTTCCCATAACTCCTATCAGCACTTCATTCAAGTTCTACAGTTCCCCCCTCCCAGACTGAGCTCTTGATGCCAAGCTCACCTTTCATCACCCTTTTCAAACTGCTCTCCTGCTCTGCACACACATCACAGAATCAAAGAAGAGTTGAGATTGGGAGGGACCTCTGGAGATCATCCAGTCCAAGCCCCCATCAACAACCACAGGTTGCTCAAGATCACATCTAGATGAATTTTCACTATCTCCAGAGATGGAGAAGCCACAGTGTCACTGAACAACCTCTTCCAGAATGTGACCATTCTCACAGGAAAAAATGTTCCTTCTTACCTTTAAATGTAATATTCTGTGTTTGAATTTGTGCCCATGGCCACATCTTTCCACTGGGGAGCATTTGAGAAGAGCCTAGCTCCATCTCTCCTGCCTTCTATCAGGGTACTGGTACCCAGTGAAGCAACATCCCAGGCTCTGCAGGGACAGCAGCACAGCTCTAGAGTGAAGGTACCACTTTAGCAAAGGGAAAGCATTTAACATCTCAACTCCAGAGGGCAGGCACCATTCCCATCTACTGTGCCTCTGCTGCATTCTGTCTAAACAGGTTTTTCTCCACTTGGCTTCCATGAAGCCTGTTTGGGCATTAGAGGTAAACAAGTTTTGGTGTTCAATGGAGAAGGCTTCTCTTACCCAAAGATCTTCCCCCTGAACTCTCACAGGCAGGTCACTAACACTGAAGTGAAAATGCCCTGGATCTCCCTCTTGGTCCTTACACATTTTATTCACATTTGTTTTCTTCACACATGATTATTAAATCCTGCCTAGAGGTTAGCCACATCTTACAGGTGAGACCACTGCACCTTACCAAGGCTTCATAGCAAGCATCCCAATTACTGAAACCTCAGTACATTTGACAGCACAAGGGGCAATGGTGGAAGCTGAGGCAGAGGAGGTTTCATTTAAACATGAGGAGGAATTTTTTCCCTGTAAGGGTGACAGAGCACTGGAACAGGCTGCCCAGGGAGGGTTGTGGAGTCTCCCTCTCTGGAGATATTCGAGAACCGTCTGGATGTGTTCCTGTGTGATCTGGTCTAGGAGATCCTGCTCTGGCAAGGGGGTTGGACTGGATGAGCTTTGGAGGTCCCTTCCAGCCCCTGATAGTCTATGATTCTATAATTCTATGAATGCAGAGTGTGAGGAATTAGGTCCACACATTTTAAAGCACTGCTCTCCTCATTCATTTGCTTCTTGTGTTCATTTGCAGGCACACAAGAGTGCAACATTTATGAAATCCTCTATTTCATCTTGTACTGTACTCTGCTCTGGGAAAGCATCCCAGAGGGGTTGTGGAGTCTCCCTCTCTGGAGATATTCAAAGCCCACCTGAATGTGTTCCTGTGTGATCTGGTCTAGGAGATCCTGCTCTGGCAGGGGCTTGGACTGGATGAGCTTTCAAGGTCCCTTCCAGTCCCTGACATTCTGTGTTTCATCATTAGCTCAAGGGTCAATATACAAACCCTTTGCACTCTGGATGGACTTACAGACAAGCTTCTAAAGCAGGTCTGGTTCTCCTGCAGCATCCATTTGCACTATGGCAAACACTCAAAGCTTCAGTTCATTTGGATGCAGTAAGTGTCCCACCAGCCCTCAGCTCTGAGCACCTCACCTTTGAATAACTCCCTTCTGGGAAAACTCAGCTGGCATTCAGAGCCCCAGGAGGAGCAGAGAGATTACAGGGAGTAGGAAGAGAACAAAATACATATTTAAATATAGAAATGAGCAGGGGAGATGAAGCAAAGGCCACTCACCTTTCCTTTGATTGTCTTTAAACTTTGTTAATGGCTTTAGCTCTCCCAGCTGACCTGTTCAGGCAGACTCCATTGAGCATGGAAAGTTTTATTTGGAAATGTACTTAAGATTCTGGCTGATTAAAGTGGCCTTGTTTTATGATACTGATATTATTATTTAGTATGTAAAAGCAGCCAATAAAGACCACAAGATATTCCTTTTTCACTCATCACATCCTTCCATTAGCAACTCAAGTGTTTAATGATATACCCACAGACAGGCTCTAAAGTGAAGCACCTAATTAAGTGCTCTGGAGGTAAAAAAAAACAAAACAAAAACAAAAACAAAACTGCCCTGGCAGCAGCAAGACTCCCACAGTCAGCAGGGAGCTGCTCTGTGCTTCACAGGTACAAAAATCAGGGCCAAGATTTTCTTTGCTACCTGCAAACTCTGAATGTGAAATTCCCTTATGGTATTAAAACTGCAGCGTCTGAGATTCAAATTCCCACCACTGCCCTTCCTTCAAAGGTGGGAAAGTCAAGAGAGGTTCTTATGCACCTTTTGGGGCATTTTTGGGTAGCATAAAAAAGAAAGGGGGTGGGGGAAGAAGTTGGGGAAAGGAGGAAAGGAAGGAAAAAAATGGAAAAGAAAAAAGAAGAAAACAGAAGTGGGGAAAAAAGGGGGAAA
>WBNM01043175.1:4995-17468 GCA_013399055.1 Ramphastos sulfuratus
TCCAGATCATCAATGAAGATGTTAAAGAGGATGGGGCCCAGTACTGATCCCTGGGGGACACTGCTAGTGACAGGCCTCCAGCTGGATGTGGCACCATTCACCACCACTCTCTGGGCTCGGCCCTCCAGCCAGTTCCTAACCCAACACAGAGTGTTGCCATCCAAGCCACGAGCTGACAGCTTAGCCAGCAGTTTGCTGTGGGGGACATTTGGCACAGGGCTTAATTTCTGCCTTTATGCTATATGAAAGTGTTTGCACAACCCTTAGCACGATGCAGCTCTCTCATCAAGCCTTTTAAAGATATATAAATATTACATCTATTTCATTCCTTCCCTAATAATATTTGAAGGAACTTGCTGTCTCCCAGGAGGATGCTTTTAAAAGAGAACAAATAAATAAATAAGCCCAAGCTGGTGTATTTATTTATCTTTTTTTTTTTCCCCCCACTATAAAGTTTGGTATCACTTAGCAATAAAGGCCTACAGATTTGTCCTGAGGGCTTTAAAAGCTTGTTGGATTGAAACTATGCTCCAGTGCACATGTTGCACACGAGAAAGATGTTGCTGAGAATGGATCCAGCTTCATTGGAGGTGTTTCTGAATGCAGTTTCTCACAAACCACAGCTACAACACTCAGCCAAAAGAGGCTCCACCATCAAATAAACACCCATGATATCTATAGAGTCATAGAATGGTTTGGGTTGAAAGGGACATCACAGATCACAGACTCACACACACATGCAGGTTGGCAACGCCCCTCAGGATCCACAAGCCCAACCTAGAACCCTACTCTACAAGCTTCACCTTAAACCATAGCCCCCAGCACCACATCCAAACCACCCTTAAACCCAGCCAGGGTTGGTGACTCCACCACCTCCCTGGGCAGCTCCTTCCAGTCCCTGACCACTCTCTCTGGGAAAAACATCTTCCTAATGTCCAATCTAAACCTCCCCAGCCTCAGTTTGAGGCCATTCCCCCTTGTTCTGTCTCCAGTTACCTGTGAGAAGAGCCCAGCAGAAGCCTCTCCACAATGTCCCTTCAGGTAGCTGTAGACAGCAATGAGGTCTGCCCTCAGCCTCCTCTTCCTCAAACTAACCATCCCCAGCTCCCTCAGTTGTTTCTCACCAGATATATTCTTCAGGCCCTTCACAGCTTTCTTGCCCTTCTCTGGGCCTGCTCCAGCACCTCCACATCTCTGATTGAGATCTCTGATCACACCTCTGATCTCTGATATTGAGGTGCCCCAAACTGAACACAATTCTCAAGGTGTGGCCTCACCAGAGCAGTCTACAAAGGCACAAAGAAGTTTGGCATCTTCCCCAGTATATGTACTTCCATAACCATGCTATCAGCCCTTAACAGTCATTGAAAGGTAAAAATAAATCCATAATTAATTGTGGTCAGCAGAAAGGAAATCCATTTAAAACCAGGCTGATCCAACCCTGCAGTTATATTGACCAAGTGCCAGTCTAGCAGTGCCTCCATCAAACAGGCTTGAAATGTGATGACAGAAATCTAAGCCACCAAGGAGGTTCAGAAATCTTAAACATGAAAACAGCTCCCTAAAGAAAGAGAAATTAATATAAATAAATAAATGAATAAGTAAAATAAATAATCTTCCTTTTGACTAAGGCTGTCAAACAAACTTCAGAGGAGATGGAGAATTCTTTTGATCAGATACAACATCCTCCTATGTTAAGATATAGCCAAGAGATGACCAAGCAGGCAGATTAGTGGTTGAGACCCCATGGCTGGAGGCATTCAAGGTCAAACAGACTGAGACAGTTGGCACTCTTCAGTATGGAGAGGAGAAGGCTCCAGGGAGACCTTCTTGTGGCCTTGCAGTATCTGAAGAGGGTTACAAGAAAGCTGAGGAGGGACTTTTTAAGGTGTCAGGTAGTGATAGGATTGGGGGGAATGGATCCAAGCTAGAAATGGGTAGATTCAGACTGGATGTTAGGAAGAAGTTCTTCAGCATGAGGGTGTTGAGAGACTGGCACAGGTTGCCCAGGGAGGTGGTGGAAGCCTCATCCCTGGAGGTGTTTAAGGTCAGGTTGGTTGTGGCTCTGAGCAACCTGCTCTAGTGTGAGGTGTCCCTGCCCATGTCAGGGGGTTGGAACTGGATGATCCTTGTGGTCCCTTCCAGCCCTGACAATTCTATGATTCTATGAATCTTGAAGGTGCCCTGAGCCCCTAGTTGGAGATGTCCCTGCTCACTGAAGGGTGGTTGGACAAGATGATCTTTGAGGGTCCCTTCCAGCCCAACGCTCTCTGTGACTTGGTGATTCTGTGATTTTCTGCAGCCAAACCCCAGCTGTTAAGCCTTGAAACAAGCTCTGGGCAATCTTATCCACTCACACTTCCATTTAATAGCAACACTTGGTGCCAGTGTGGAAGGGAGGTGCCTAATGAGTTTAATGAATGACTTAATGACCAAAAAATGCTATGAGGATAGGGAATGAGAGTAGACACTGCCATAAAGTGAGGAGATTGCATACAAGAGAGACTTCAATCACACAACCACATACCATGGAGAAAATACCTCATTAAAAAAGACTCAGCTTTGGAGAAAATAAGTAGAGTGAAAAATTATGTTAGAGGAAGAAGCTAAAACTGTGAACAGAGGCAAGGGAAAAGGCTTCTGATCTGAAACTTAATAAAATCCATATATAAAAATTGTTTGAGCAGTGGAAGAAAAAAGTGTAGCCAAAATCTGAGGAACCTAGGACTTGGTTGAGCTTCCTATCCTTTCATGGCAGCACTTGAGAATGAAAATCAGAAAATAGTGAGGATATCCCTGCAGAGTGGAATAAACATCAGAAAACAGTGAGGATAAATCTTGCATCTTCACAAAGTTCATCATCAGGCCAAGTTTTCTATCTACCTCACAATTTAATTTCCTTAACTCTTACCTGTTTGCAAAGGAAAGAGTCACAGAATCATAGAAGAACAGAATTGTTAGGTTTAAAAGAGACCTTTAAGATTAACCAGTCCAACCTTCAACCCAACACCATGGCCACTAAACCATGTCCCCAAGTGCCATGGCCACATCTTTCTTGAACACCTCCAGACATGGTGGCACTACTACCTCCCTGGGCAGCCTGTGCCAATGCCTGACCACTCTTGCAGCAAATAAAATTTTCCTAATCTCCAACCTAACCCTCCCCTGGCACAATTTTAGGCCATTCCCTCTCATTCTATCACTTGATAGTAGGGGAAAGAGACTAAGTCCCACCTTGCTGCCACCTCCTTTTAGGGAGTTGCTGGGAACAATGAAGTCTGCCTTTAGCCTCCTGTAGTCCACAGATGGATGAAATGAGAGAAAAAACCTCTCATTCTCTTTCAACTTCCTTCTTTGTAATTTGTGGTTGGTTGTTATTGTTGGGTTTAATTTTGGGGTTTTGTTTGTTTGTTTTCTGTTGTTGTTTCCCCCTCCCTGTAATGCTTAGCTATTTCCTCAGGACTCTTCTCTTACTATTACCACTGTATTCTATTTCATTCTTCCTTGCCTAGTTCAGCCCTTTGTTATTTCCTTGTTGTGTTAAGCAGGCCAGAGCTTCCCTTTCAGTCTGGAATCAATTGTTTCCCCACAGGAGTGTCAGAAATCAGCAGAGAGCTTGAAAAGATAAGCATCCAGAGCCCAGGTGTCTCCAGGTGGAAGCAAGTGGTGAGAATATTCCCAAGGACAATTACTCTCATACATCCTGTTGGAAAGGCTGCTGATGTAGGCAATGGAATTTCTAAAGCCAAAATTAGCAGTACAAAATCATCCACTTCCTGGAAGCCTTCATAAAAGCCATTGGACTTGTCAGTGCCTCTGCTTTATTCAGCCTGGGAAGGGCTTAATGGCTTTGTTGAGTCAAATAGAGAAATTATTCTTAACTAAAAGGGAAGTAAACCAGGAGGAAACACTTCTGCTTTCAGGAATTTGCTTTCTAGGAACCTGAGAGTTTTGTTATTTCTTGTCCCTCATATTATTTTTCCTTTTCAAGTGTAGTTTTGCATGATCTTGAATCCTTTTGTAGTCCAAATATCCAGCCTCATAGGTATAAGGCTTTGAGGAGGCCTTGGAATGGCCTTCCATGATCTGAAGGGGGCTACAGGAGGGCTGGGGAGGGACTACTGACAAGGTCTTGTCATGAGAGGATGAGGAGGAATGGGTTTGAACTGGCAGAGGGGAGATTGAAACTGGATGTTAGGAAGTAGTTCTTTGCAGTGAGGGTGGTGAGACACTGGCACAGGTTGAGGGTGCCAGAGACCTGGAACAGGCTACCCAGAAAGGCTGTGGAGCTCCTTCTCAGGAGACTTTCAAACCCACCTGGATGCATTCCTGTGTGGACTACCCTGGGTGATGCTGCTTTGGCATGGGGGTTGGACTGGGTGATCTCTGGAGGTTTCTTCCAACCTCTAAAGTTCTGTGATTCTGTGATCTTTAAGATCCCTTCCAACCCAATCCATTCTATGATACTACCACCTCCATAAGATATTGTCTGCCACTACCTTCAGACTAAGTGCTGATGGAATTTTAGACACAACTTTGAAAGAATCACAGGCTCACAGGATGTCAGGGGTTGGAAGGGACCCAAAGAGATCAACAAGTCCAAGCCTCTGTCAGAGCAGTGCCATACAATCTAGCTCAGGTCACACAGGTCACAGCTAGAAGACCCTTTTTTGGTCTTGGTGCTTTTTTTTGGTTTGTTTTTGTTTTTGGGTTTTTGTTTTTTTTTTTTTGGTGCTTGGTTGGTTGGTTTGGTTTATTTTGGTTTGGTTTGGTTTGTTTGTTTCTTTGGCAGCAGCTGGCCAAATAAGGAAAAGAAGCATCAAATAGTTTTTACAGCATCACAGAATTCTCAGGGCTGGAAGACACCCCAAAGGTCATCCAGCTCCAATGCCTCTGCCATGGGCAGGAACACCTCACACTAGATCAGCTTGCTCAGAGCCACATCCAGCCTGGCCTTAAACACCTCCAGGGTTGAGGCTTCCATCACTTGCCTGGGCAACCTGTGCCAGTGTCTCAGCACAAGCAAAGTGCAGCATTAATTGAGTTATCATTTCTCTAACACTGGGATCAATCTCTAATGACATCAGTGGGGACAGGGAATCTTGCTTGCAC
This sequence comes from Ramphastos sulfuratus, assembly GCA_013399055.1. NCBI lineage: Eukaryota > Metazoa > Chordata > Aves > Piciformes > Ramphastidae > Ramphastos > Ramphastos sulfuratus. Next base: position 10,108 of record WBNM01043175.1, read on the forward strand.
CCTCAGCAAGTGTGCAGATGGCACCAAGCTGTGTGGCACAGTCGACTTGCTAGAGGGCAGGGATCCATCCAGAGGGACCTGGACAGGCTGGAGAAGTGTGCCCAGGCCAACCTCATGTCATTCAACAAGGCCAAGTGTAAGGTCCTGCACNTGAGGGGTTGGGACTGGATGATCCTTGAGGTCCCTTCCAACCCAAACCATTCTGTGATTTTATGATTCTATGTTACTTCTGCATGTGGCAAGATGACAATTCCAGACATGAAGTGTTTTGCTTGTTGTATTTGTACAGGACTGTAGGCAAACTTCTTCACATTCCATCCCAACCTGAGCTCCACCATTCCTTCTCACGGGCCAGATGGAAAGTGAAAGCTCCTAATCATGCAATTGTAGAATGGTAGGGGTTGGAATCACAGAATCACAGAAGCATGCAGGTTGGCAAAGCCCCTCAGGATCACCAAGTCCAACCCATAACCCTACTCTACAAGATCCACCTTAAACCACATCCCTAAGCACCACATACAAAAGACCCTTAAACACAGCCAGGGTTGGTGACTCCACCCCTCCCTGGGCAGCTCATTCCAGTGCCTGAAGGGACCTCTGGAGATCATCAAGTCCAGCCCCCCTGCCAAAGCAGGATCACCTAGGGCAAGTCACACAGGAACACATCCAGATAGATCTTGGATGTCCCCAGAGAAGGAGATTCACTACCTCTCTGGGTACCCTACTCCAGGGCTCTGTCACTGCCACGGTAAAGTTGTTTTTTCGTCACATTGAGGTGGGACTCCCTGGGGTTCAATTTGTGTCTATTGTTACTTGTCCTATCACAGGACATCACCAAAAAGATCCTGGCCCCTTCCTCCTGACACTCACCCTGCAGTTATTTGTAAACATCACTAAGATCCCCTCTCAGTCTTCTCTAGGCTAAACAGCCCCAGGTCTCTGAGCGTCTCCTCATCAGAGAGATGTTCCTGCCCCTTAATCATCCTCGCAGCCTCTCTAATATATCCCTGTGCCTGTTGAATTTGGGAGGCCAGAACTAGACACAATACTGCAGATTGATCTCACCACATGATCAAGATCACAATATGATTAATTTTTTGCTCCCTTTTTTGGCATCACACAGCACCTACAATGTGGCCACCTGCAAGAGAAATTTCCTTAAGAGCTTTCTCTCAGTTGTGCTCTGCCAAAGAGAAGCCTCAGGCTTTCCTTTGCTTCATTGCTGTCTCTGAAACAGTACCAGGCTCTACTGGCATGAGAGCTGGGCACCACAACAGGGCAGCACATCTCTCCTCTGCATTATTAGTATCATAGAATCGTTTTGGTTGGAAAAGACTTCTAAGACCACTCAGTCCAACCATCAACCTAACACCACCATGGCCATTAAAACAGGTCCCAAAGTGCCATGTCCATATATTTCTTGAACACCTCTAAGCATGGTGACACCACCACCAGCCTGGACAGCCTGTTCCAATGCCTGACCACTTTTGCAGCAAAGAAATTTTTCCTAATCTCCAACCTAAACCTCCCCTGGCACAATTTCAGGCCATTCCTTCCCATTCTATCACTTTATACTAGGGAGAAGAGATCAATGCCCACCTTATTACAACCTCCTTCAGGAAGCTGCAGAGAGCAATGAAGTCTCCTTTCAGCCTTCTCTTCTCCAGACTGAACAATCCCAGTTCCCTCAGCTGCTACTCCCCAGACCTGTTCTCTTGACCTCTAATCAGCTTTGTTGCCCTAAGTACTTACTGCAGAGCTCAGCTGCAGATTTGAACTGTGATGTTCTGTCACTCTGCTATTTAATAGCTGCAAAGGTCTTGGGTATTTTGCAGAANCTGCTATTTCAATAGCCAGCAAAGGCAGTTCAGCACTCAGTAAGAATCTCTGTTTCCTTTAACACAATCACTCATATTATTTTTCACTATTAATGGTTGGAGTGGATGATCTCAGAGGTCCTTTCCAGCCTGGATGATTCTCTGTGGCACTCCATGGAGGAAAGAAGATGGTCACTGATCTGGCATTCCCTTGGCAACAGCTATAGCTTTTCTTTCTTCAAGGTCTGCCCTTCTTAACATTTAGGAGCTAAGTTTATAAACCTGTGGTGCCCATAAGTGCTTTGACCAATATTCATACAATTTTTAAAATGCATTTTAGTTTCCTGGAAGGATTCCTACCCCCACACCTCCCCGTTTTGCAGAGAAACACTGGTCATGAACATGATGTTGCCAACCAGATGGGCAAAAGTACAAATAGCACTGTGTTAGTGCAGTGTTTCTGTACAAACTCCACCACAACACTTAGAAGAAATCACCACTGAAGTGCTCTTGTGTACTCAGAAGGCACAGGCAAAGCTAAGAANCTCTTGACCTCTAATCAGCTTTGTTGCCCTAAGTACTTACTGCAGAGCTCAGCTGCAGATTTGAACTGTGATGTTCTGTCACTCTGCTATTTAATAGCTGCAAAGGTCTTGGGTATTTTGCAGAAACATGAAGGGGTCAGAATTAGTGTCTGACTCCAGGGACAGGGAACATGCTGGGGAAATCATAACTCATATGGTTTCCTTATAACATGTAGATGCTCACCCAACCAAACACCAAAATGTTTTTTCATTAGCAGGAGTATCTCAGACTCACAGGACATAAGGGGTTGAATTCAAGTAAAACAAAATACAGACAAATGCAAAAATGACTCACAGGATCCCAGGATGTTAGGNTGGCACTCCATGGAGGAAAGAAGATGGTCACTGATCTGGCATTCCCTTGGCAACAGCTATAGCTTTTCTTTCTTCAAGGTCTGCCCTTCTTAACATTTAGGAGCTAAGTTTATAAACCTGTGGTGCCCATAAGTGCTTTGACCAATATTCATACAATTTTTAAAATGCATTTTAGTTTCCTGGAAGGATTCCTACCCCCACACCTCCCCGTTTTGCAGAGAAACACTGGTCATGAACATGATGTTGCCAACCAGATGGGCAAAAGTACAAATAGCACTGTGTTAGTGCAGTGTTTCTGTACAAACTCCACCACAACACTTAGAAGAAATCACCACTGAAGTGCTCTTGTGTACTCAGAAGGCACAGGCAAAGCTAAGAATCCTAACTGCAGCTCTTTGCATTCAGCTCCATCTTTGCCCTCTATTAAAATTCCCTTAGAGGAGATACTATTTTTTTCATGTGGCACATCAAAGGACAACGTCTTGCCCAATCTTGCTGTGAGATTATTAAAGAACTTTGGGTTTCATTTTGTATTAAGCTTATCAGGCTCCTTGCAGGGTGTTATTCGTTGTCGCCTATCTCCACTCTGTTCCTCTTGAAATCAGGTCTTCTTACTACAAGACTCACTTGCAACCCTGAGGGCTGTGCATCCACCAAGAGAAATTTACCCCTTCAACCTAGCAGAAACTCTTTCTTATATGCACAAGTGCACACTTAAGCAGGGTCTTCATCCTACCTGCTATTGAATACTAGAAAACTCCAAAGGGATGCTATGAGGACAGGCTGCAAGAGTTGGGGTTCTGCACCCTGGAGAAGAGAAGGATCACAGGATCACAGGATATCAGGGGTTGGAAGGGACCCAAAGAGATCATTGACCCCAACCCCCTGCTTCGTGGAGACCTTGTAGTAGCCTTCCAGGATCTGAAAAGGGCTACAGGAGGGCTGGGGAAGGACTATTGACAAGGTCTTGTAATGAGAGGACAAGGAGGAATGGGTTTAAGGTGGTAGAGGGGAGATTGAGAGTGGATGTTAGGAGGAAGTTGTTTGCAGTGAGGGTGGTGAGACACTGGCACAGGTTGCCCAGAGAAGTTGTGGTTGCTCCCTCCCTGGAGGTGTTCAGGACCAGCTTGGATGAGGCCTTGAGTGACCTGTGCTAGTGAGGTGTCCCTGCCTATGGTGGGGGGTTAGAACTAGATGATCTTTGAGGTCCCTTCCAACTTAAACCATTCTGTGATTCTACAGTTCAATAATTCTACGATTCTATAGTTCCATGATTCTACAAATCTATAATTCTATGATTCTGCAAGTCTAGATTCTATGCTTCTATGCTTCTACACCTCAATGATACTACGATTCTATGATTCTATAATTGTGTGATTCTGATTCCATGATTCTATGATTCAGTGATTCAATGATTCAATGATTCTATGATTCTATGGTTCTATGATTCTATGATTCTATGGTTCTATGATTCTATGATTCTATGGTTCTATGATTCTATGATTCTATGGTTCTATGATTCTATGATTCTAATCTAACCTCCCTGCAGTCAGCAGGGACATCTGCAACTAGAGCAGGTTGCTCAAAGCTCCTGATCCTTGTGGTCCCTTCCAACCCTGACTGATTCCATGATTCTGTGATTCTATTTTTAATAAGAGCCAAGACTATCATTTACCTGGCAAAGCACCCTGAAAACTCACAGTAAGGAGGCTTAAGGGAAGAAAACAGGTGCAAAGACATTCAGAGATGATCTATAGCATTCTTTTTTTGCTAATGTAAATCATCTCACAGCACTTCCATACAGTTGCCAAAGCACAAAAGTAGTTGGGTTTGGCAGAACTTCTACTTGGAAGAACACAGTGTCCTGAAGCTGGTTTGCTTATGCAGAGCCTGTTTTTTGGCTTTCAGCAGGCAAGGTAAATATCATTTCTGTACCAAGAAGCTAAATCCAAAGGACTTATATAAACAGAAAGGGGAAAAAAAGTAATTCCTATTGGTAAATGAATTTGAGTTTAAATTAATGCAAACTGGTTACACTACAGGGAGTTTAATTAGAGTCACAGAATGAGTTGGGTTGGAAGGGACCTTAAAGATCACCTAGTTCCACCCCCTGTGTTATGGGCCTGGGCACCTCCTGCTAGAGGAGCTTGCTCAAGGCCTCATCTTTCATTCTTTACTCAGCAAAATGCTGAGAATCACAGAATCAGTCAGGGTTGGCAATGACCACAAGGATCATCTAGTTCCAGCTCTCCTTGCCATGGGCAGGGACACCTCATGTCCAAAGCCTCATCCAGCCTGGCCTTAAACACCTCCAGGAATAAGACTTCCACCACCTCCCTGGGCAACACATTCCTCATGGTGAAGAACTTCTTCCTAACATCCAGTCTGAATCTTTCTAGCTTTGCTTCATTCCCCTCCAGTCCTATCACTACCTGAAATCCTAAGTCCCTACTCAACATTCTTAAGATACTGAAAGGCCACAAGAAGGTCTCCTGGGAGCCTTCTCCTCTCCAGACTGAACAGCCTCAACTCCCTCAGTATCTCCTCACAGCAGAGCAGCTCCAGCTCTCTGATGATCCTCACGGCCCTTCTCTGGACACCTTCCAGCACATCCATATCCCTCTTGTAACAGGGGCTCCAGAACTGGACACAGTAACTATGCAGATTCCAAATGATATTTGCATGCTTAAAGCCCTGAATCTTGGTGCTTTGATAACATGTGCAACTTGACAGAGATTCCACATTCAAGTCCAAAATCAAGTGACTTCTGAAATGTATTTTTAAATCTAAAACTTTATAGACTGAAAATATGTAACTATGCCAGAGAGATGGGATGGCATCCAAAGGGACCTAGACAAGCTGGAGAGGTGGGTCCAAGTGAATCTGCTGAGGTTCATCAAGAGCAAGTAGAGAGATCTGCATCTGGGCTGGTACAATTCTCACTGTCAGTACAGACTGGGGGAGGAGGTGACAGAAAGCAGTCCTGAGAAAAAGAACTGGAGGCCCTGATGGAGGAGAGGCTGGACATGAGCAGGCAGTGTGAGACTGCAGCACAGAAGGGCAATGGCAGCCTGGGCTACATCCAAAGCAGCACTGCCAGCAGAGCCAGAGAGAGGATTCTGCCACTTTGCTCTGCTCTGCTGAGACCTTACCCAGAGTGCTGCATCCAGCTCTGGAGCCCTCAACACAGCAAGGACATGGACTTGATGGAGCAACTCCAGAGGAGGCCACAAAAATGATCAGAGGGTTGGAGCAGCTCTGCTATGAGAACAGGCTGAGGAAGCTGGGGGGGTTCAGCCTGGAGAAGGCTCCAGGTAGACCTAAGAGGAGCCTGCCAGGACCTGAAGGGGGCTACAAGAAGGCTGCAGAGAGACTGCTTGCAAAGGCTGCAGGGACAGGATTAGGGCAATGGCTTCAAAGTAGAGCAGAGCAGATTGAGATTGGATGTGAGGAACAAGTTCTGCACCAGGAGGGTGGTGGAACACTGCAACAGGTTGTCCAGGGAGGTGGTTGGGTCCCCATCCCTGGAGATATTCAAAGTGAGGCTAGACAGGGCTGTGGGCAACCTGATCTAGTGGAGGATGTCTGTGGGGGGGCAGTTGGACTGGACGAGCTTTGGAGGTCCCTTCCAACCCAGACCATTCTGTTGTTCTATGCAGCTTGTTCCTGATTTAATGAGAATTATTCTTAACATTAATAAAATGGATCTGTGTCATGTAATGGCAGAAAAGCATGAAGCTTCAAATCTGACTTTCTTTTAAGATCAAATAACACTGTGGATTTTTTCTTAATGGGTTTTTAATCCAACAAAATATTTGGGAGCTCTGCGAGAGGATTTGTCTAGAAATAAAATCCAAACCACCCAGAATATATTATGCATAATTTAGGTAAACCAAAGTCATGTCCTCCAGTCTGATAAAAGCTCAATCAACAATGCAGAAATGATTTTACATCATCTCTCCTCAGCAGATAATGACATGCGCATTTCAGTAACCTGTACACTGATTTGGCTGACTTTGTTCTTCCCATTTTTCTTTTTTAATTGAATTGAATTTAATTTTATTTCATGTTATTTTGTATTTAATTTTATATTTTATTTTGTTTTATTGTATTTATTTATTTTATTTTATATTTTATTTTATTTTATATTTTATTTTCATTTATTTTACTTTATATTTTACTTTATTTGATTTGATTTATTTTATTTTATTATTTTTTTTATTTTTATTTTATTTGATTTTTAAAAATTTTATTTTACTTTATTTTACTTTATTTTTTATTTTAGTGCATTTGATTTTATTATTTGATTTTATTGATTTTAAACATAATCCTAAGACTTCTTTGAGTGAGCAACTCCATTAACAGCCTTTTGATTTAATTGTGCACATAGGGACACAACTCTGATTATAGGGTACCATAGACAGCTAAAGATATTTCATCTTCCTGTCTAAGAGACACAGAATGACTGACCAATGACACCACTAGCTTTGATGTGAAGACAGATTTGCTACTGGGTATTGAGGTGCTAGAGTGGGTCCTGAGAAGGGCAATAATGCTGGTGAAGGGTCTGGAGAACAGGGCTGGGGAGAAGCAGTTGAGGGAGCTGGGGGAGTTTGGCCTGGAGAGAGGAGGCTGAGAGGAGACC
>WBNM01043185.1:2006-12809 GCA_013399055.1 Ramphastos sulfuratus
GAGGGGACTTGGTGACTCTGAGGGGACTTGGTGACCCTGAGGGGATTTGGTGACCCTGAGGGGATTTGGTGACCCTGAGGTGCTTTGCCAGCCTGCATCTCTCTGTGATTCTGTGAGATTTGTCCTGATATTTGAAGGAGCCCAGCAGAGATTTCATGGTTATGAGCACACTGAAAAGAGAAAGCCCAGGGTTCTTCTGGTCACAAAGGAATTCCTCAGCTGGTCAGACCTTCATGGATCTCTGTGAGGTTGTTAGCAAACCCCCCCCAGGGTTATGGACTCTCTGTGTGTTTTCAGCCCTCGTCAAGATCTTGCTGTTTTAGCCCCCTGGGAGGTATTTGAGCAACTGAGTTGATGTGGAGTAACACAGCTGCAGAATGCTCTGTGACCTGTAGAAAAGTTCTTCCCCATGCAGTCCAGGCTCTGATGTGATTACACCCTTCAGCAGACACATCTAGAGGAGCTCTCTCTCCAGCAGGACTTGGCCAGTTGCTGTTTAGTACTGCAAAACCTCTTGGTGAAGCAAACGAAGTAAAAATCTGAATCCCCAGGGGAGGGCTGATCATGGTTTGTGCTGCTTGCCTCCCTCACAGGCTTCTGTTGGTCACTGGTTTGGTTGGGTTCCTTTGGCAAATGATCTGAACCTTGAATCTGTCAGTAAAAGACTCACATTAACTTCAGCAGTTCCAGAGCTGTCATCTTCCTTCGTGGCTACAAAGGAGGCACTGCACAGAATAATGCAGGGAGGAGCTCCTTTGGAAGAGTTGTCTCTGGGTAAGGGCAGAATCACAGCATCACAGATCTGTCAGGGCTGGAAGGGACCACAGGGACCATCCAGCTCCAATCCCCCTGCCATGCCCAGGGACACCTCACACTAGAGCAGCCTGCCCAGAGCCTCATCCAGCCTGGCCTTAAACACCTCCAGGGATGAGGCTTCCACCACCTCCCTGGGCAACCTGTGCCAATCTCTCACCACCCTTATGGTGAAGAACTTCTGCCTAACATACAATCTAAATCTCTCCTCCTCTATCTTGGATCCATTCCCCCCACTCCTGTCACTACCCAACACCCTAAAAGTCCCTCCCCAGCTTTCCTGTAGCCCCCTTCAAACACTGCAGGGCCACAAGAAGGTCTCCTGTGAGCCTTCTCCTCTCCAGCCTGCACAGCCCCAACTCTCTCAGCCTGTCCTCACAGCAGAGCAGCTGCAGCCCTCTGAGCATCCTCATGGCCCTTCTCTGGGCACCTTCCAGCACCTCCATCTAAGTGTGCCTGTGTGTGCTTCACATGTGTGGTGCTGTGGAGCTCCTGGCTCTAAAGGTTTTTGCAGACCACTTTTGCTGCTTCAGCTCCCAGTAGAAATAAAAACAAACAAATAACATGTTTCAAAAGATTAAAGAAAGAAATCCTGCAGAAGGGTTACCAAGCCCTGGAACAAGCTGCCCAGGTGGAGTCTCCATCCCTGGAGGGGTTTCCAAGCCATGTAGCTGTGGTGCTGAGGGCCATGGTTTGGGGGTGACCTGGCAGTGCTGGGGTAATGGTTGGACTCGATGCTCTTGAAGGCCTCTTCCAACCAACACACTTCCATGACTCTAAAGAAAGGCTCCACCACCTTACAGAGTTCTGTGCTCTGTGTCCCAGATGGCTGAGAGCAGGTGTCCAGGTCATCCCCAGCACTGAGTATTGCTGTGACACTAACTTGGAGATGTTTATTTTGTCAATGAAGAATAAATTGCAGATGAGCAGGAGAGGCTGAGCAGGGACTGTGCTGGAGGGGGAAAGGGTCTGTGAAAAGAAGAGGCAGCCCTGAGGTCACTCTGCTGGTGGCTCAGTGACAAGGGTAGGAAATTCTGATAGTACCCAGGTGTGGCTTCACATCTGCCCAACAAAACCCCAGTGTTGCAGTGCTGAGTGCTGTGCCCCACTGGGGAGCTGCAGGGGCAGGTAGAGGAGCAGAGCTGTGCCCCTGCCACAGAAGCAGTGTTTCAGTAAAGATCTTTGTCCACAGCAGGTGTCAGGGCTGTGGAAAACAAACAGCTTCACCTCTGACCTAGAGCATAAAGCCAAGTCTGTGAGGAGGGAAAGTGTTGTTCTTTCATGGTTATTTTAACTAGGGCTTGGTGATCCTAGTCAGGGTAGGGCTGACAGCTGCTGTTGCAATGGCCAAGGCACATGATGTGCTGGCTCTGCTCAGCTACTCTTTCTAATCCCAAGTCTCTGCCCCTTGCCCAGCTGGGGCTCAGGTGCAATTTTTCCTCATGGATCTCACTACCTGAAGGGAGGTTGTAGCCAGCTGGGGTTGGGCTCTTCTGACAGGCAACCAGCAACAGAAGGAGGGGACACAGCCTCAAGCTGTGCCAGGGCAGGCTCAGGCTGGATGCTAGGCAGAAGTTCTTCCCAGCAAGAGTGATTGGCATTGGAATGGGCTGCTCAGGGAGGTGGTGGAGTGCCCATCCCTGGAGGTGTTGAAGCAAAACCTGGATGGGGCACTTAGTGCCATGGTCTGGTTGATTGGCCAGGGATGGGGGATAGGTTGGGCTGGGTGAGCTTGGAGCTCTCTTCCCACCTGATTTATTCTATGACTCTATGATGTTAGCAAAGCTTCCACTGTGGAGTTTAAGACCAGCTGGAAAGACTCAGGCTTGGAACCATGGCCAGGCTCAGCCTGTGTCTGGGCTGTCAGAGGGACATGTGTATTCTGAGGCCCCAAATGTGTTACATCTGTTTAGCAATATTGCCTGAGCCACCCCTGTGAGTCAGGGAAATTACTCATAGTGCACATGAGTACATTTATAGCCCTCTGCCAGATTGGAGCCTGACAGTGAGGTGGGATGAGCAGCTTCACAGATGCTGGCTAGAAAATCTACTGCTAGAAAAGGTTCTGGCACCTGAAGCTGTTCTTTTACAAAATCCAAATCAGTTGTATTCCCAAAATAAAAAGGTCTTTTATAGCATTAATCACATTATCTTTTCACTAGGCAGTCCTTCCAGTCAGGGGGCAGTGTGTAGAATCACAGAATGGGAAGGTTGGAAGGGACCTCAAAGATCATCCAGTCCCAACCCCCTGCCACAGGCACGGACACCTCCCACTAGCACAGGTCACTCAAGGCCTCCTCCAGCCTGGCCTTGAACACCTCCAGGGAGGTTATGGAGCACAGAATCACCCAAAGTCATATTTGATCTTTGATCCCATTCTGTGCTTCTGTGCTCCACAACCTCCCTGGGCAACCTGTGCCAGTGTCTCACCACCCTCACTGCATCCTTCCTCCTAACATCCACTTTCAATCTCCCCTCTGACACTTCAAACCCATTCCCCTTGTCCTGGCATTCCCAGACCTTGTCAATAGTCCCTCCCCAGCCTTCCTGTAGGCCCCTTCAGATCCTGCAAGGCCACTCCAAGCTCTCCTGGAAGCCTTCTCCTCTCCAGGCTGCNGCAGAAGGACACAGAGCTGCTGGAGAGAGGACAGAGGAGGCCACAGAGATGCTGCCAGGGCTGGAGCAGCTCTGCTGTGAGCACAGGCTGAGGGAGCTGGGGGGCTGCAGCCTGCAGAGGAGAAGGCTCCGGGGGGACCTCAGAGCTGCCTGCCAGTGCCTGAAGGGAGCCTGCAGGAAGGCTGCAGAGAGACTTTGGCTGAGGGAGTCTGAGCCAGGCCAAGGGGGAATGGTTTGGAGCTGAGGCAGAGCAGGGTTAGAGTGGAGCTGAGGAAGAAGTTGTTGAGTGTGAGGGTGCTGAGAGTGTGGCACAGGCTGCCCAGGGAGGCTGTGGCTGCCTCCTTGCTGGGGGTCTTTAAGGCTATTCTGTGAGCTGCATTTTGGAGGAAATTACTCTTTGGTTTTTGTCCAGCAGCTGCTCCTCTCACTGAAGAACTACTGCCTGCAAAGTGCCAGCACCAGCACTGGAGCAGGTTCCAGGGCAGTGCTGTTGTTAATTGGACTGAGTTCATTTGTGCCTCACATGGAACCTAACCCACTGCCTACCAAAGCCATTGGAAGAGTTCTCTTTTCACCTAGGCAGGCTCTGTAAAAGTTCAAGGCTGGGTTTAATAACTAAAGTGACTCAGGAAATGCACAGTGGAGATGAGAAGGGTGTGGAATGGCACAGCTGGCAGATCTGCCCCTCTTTGCTCCCACCACCCAGATGAGTGGCACTCAGGAGCAGTGGGTTTGACATGCTTGGCAGTGTTTGCTGTCACTTTGAAATGCCCCCTAGGAGCTGGGTAGAGAGGGGTTTAGTTTAGCCAGCAGCAAAAGGAGAGGCTTTCCTATGCCAACAGGGATGGGATTTAACTTGTCTGATGAGGGTAAAAAGAGAGGGATTTGCTCACTGTGTGAAGCAGCTCAGCATAAGGCTTACTTACTTCCACACACCAATGTCAGCTTTGTGTTTGGAGGCAGGAGAACAACTGAGGAGGTGGGAAGGCAGCTGGGGGCTGCAAATGCAGTGTGTAGGAGTGGAAATTTCCTGACCACCCTGCACAGCAGCTGGGCTATGGCAGTTAGCCACAGAAACATCAGTCTGTGATCTCAGAAACTACCCTCTGGGGTGGCTGAGCTTCTGGAGGCCACTATCTCTTGCCAGAGAGAGTGATTGGCATTGGAATGGGCTGCTCAGGGAGGTGGTGGCGTCCCCAGCCCTGGAGGTGTTGAAGCAAAGCCTGGCTGGGGCACTTAGTGCCATGGGCTGGTTGATTGGCCAGGGCTGGGTGCTAGGTTGGGCTGGGTGAGCTTGGAGCTCTCTTCACACCTGGTAGATTCTATGATTCTGTGATTCTCCTGCAAGTAGCATTTCACTGCCTTCAAGGAGGGCAATGTCCTACCTCTGTGTATTGCTTTGTGTGAGCCAGAGGTACTGAACTGGGAGACAGCAACCCTTTGGGATGTGGCAGTGCAGTTAGGTGACCTGGTGAATTCAAGAGGCCTATTTTATTCCAGAGGGGTCAAAATATTGTGAGCTTGGAGGTGTCTTCCAACCTGGTTGATTCTATGATTCTATCCTATTCTAGGACAACCTCCTTGTCCAGACTCACCACTTTTTCTCTCTGAAAAGCAATATATTGCTGTGTTTGTGCCTTGTTGCTAGGTCAGGAGTGTGACTGAGTGATTAGCTGGGGAGGCAGTTTTCATTAAGGACCAAATTCTAAATTTTTTTCTGATTCTCTTCCCCTTGTAAGCCCTCAGCACAGCAGAGGCAGGCACCTGCTGGAGCAGGTTCAGGGATGGCCACAACAATGATGCATAGGCTTGGAACTGCTCTGCTGTGAAGCCAGACTGAGACAGTCAGGATTGTTCAGCCTAGAGAGGGCTCCAAGAGAGAATTTCTAGTGGCCTTTCAGTACTTAAAGAGGCTGGGAAGAAGGATGAGAAGCTGGGAAGAAGAGGAGAGACTTTTCAGTAGGGCCTGTTGTGACAGAATAAGGGGTGGTGGTTTGGAAGTAAAAGAGGGAGATTCAAACTGGAGAGGAAGAAGAGAATTTTTACAGTGAGGGTAGTGAGAGCCTGGCCCAGGTTGCCCAGAGAGGTGAGAGCTGCCCCATGCCTGGCACCATTGCAGGTCAGGTTGGTTGGGGCTCTGAGCAGCCTGCTCTAGTTGGGGTTGTCCCTGCTGAGTGCAGGGGGGTTGGACCAGATGACCATTGGAGTTGCCTTCCAACCTAAAGCATTTTGTGATTGATTCTATTTAAATGCAAACAAACTTTCTCAGCCCAGATAATTTACCCAGAAATGTTTTGTTATTAAACTTCAGCAATGTGTTTGTGCAAACCACTGCAGTCCATGGGCTTCAGTCTGCCCCTGCAGTACCATTCTAGAGTTTGTATCTGCTTTGAGGCTTGCTAGGAGAAAGGTTGCATCCAGTTCTGGGGTCCCCAGCTCTGGGGTCCCCAGTTCAAGAGGGACAGAACTGCTGGAGAGAGTCCAAGGGAGGGCTGCAAGGATGCTGCAGGGACTGCAGCACTGCCTGAGGAGGAGAGGCTGAGGGACCAGTGCTGTTCAGTCTGGAGAAGAGAAGACTGAGAGGAGATTTAATCAATGTTTATAACTATCTGAGGGCTGGGGGTCAGGAGAGGAGGACAGGCTCTGCTCACTGCTGCCTGGGATAGGACAAGGAGCAATGGAAGGAAGCTGCAGCACAGGAGGTTCCAGCCCAACACAAGAGGAAGAACTTCCTGAGTGTAAGGGTCCCAGAGCCCTGGCACAGGCTGCCCAGAGAGGCTGTGGAGTCTCCTTCTCTGGAGCCTTTCAAGACCTGTCTGGATGTGTTGTGTGTGCCCCGAGCTGGATTGTCTGGTCCTGCTCTGGCAGAGCTTGGACTGGAAGCTCTCCAGAGGTCCCTTCCCACCCCTAACACTCTGATGCTGTGACACCCTGATTCTGTACCAGGTTTTCTGATTCTGAAGTCATGCCACACATGGGCAGTGTATGAAGTCCCTCTGTAGCTGCCCTGCCAGTGTAGAATGGGCAGAAGTTGTTGGAAGAAATCAGCCCCACGCTGCTGTGTGGCTGAGTTCTGGCAACAGTAACTTTCACAGCCTTCATGCAGATGCCAAAACCATGAGGTCAGCATGTGAAGAATGGAATGTTCTATTCAGTTTACCTTCAGCCACCACCTGAGACACCGAAGAGGTCAGTCAGAGCTGCTATCTGGAGCCTTAGCTAAGAGATTGCCCTTACCAGAAACTCACATCTCTAGCCCAGGAGTGAGCACAGCCTGAAGGTAAAGGTGGTGCTGCTGTAGCCAGGGTGACAGAGAGCATGACCCACACTGCCCAGGCTCCAGTGTCAGGGAAACAGCTCACAAGGAAAGGTTTGTTGTAGGCAAACCCTTCTTGTTCTAGGCTGAGGGTGAAAAAAAGTCAACTTCACACACTCTAAGATTTTTGGACTCTTAGAACTGTCATAAATGAAGGGGGAAAAAAAAAGTCATGAATGGTTCTGCATTAATGAAGATGTCTGAAGGCAGTTTGTGGGCAGAGCTTCCCCAGCTGAGTGCAGGGGCAAGGGAAGCAAAGAGCCCCTGTGGGCATCCATGGGCAGAGCTTCCCCAGCTGAGTGCAGGGGCAAGGGAAGCAAAGAGCCCCTGTGGGCAGCAGTGGGCAGAGCTTCCCCAGCTGAGTGCAGGAGCAAGGGAAGCAAAGAGCCCCTGTGGGCAGCCATGGGCAGAGCTTCCCCAGCTGAGTGCAGGGGCAAGGGAAGCAAAGAGCCCCTGTGGGCAGCCATGGGCAGAGCTTCCCCAGCTGAGTGCAGGGGCAAGGGAAGCAAAGAGCCCCTGTGGGCAGCCATGGGCAGAGCTTCCCCAGCTGAGTGCAGGGGCAAGGGAAGCAAAGAGCCCCTGTGGGCAGCCATGGGCAGAGCTTCCCCAGCTGAGTGCAGGGGCAAGGGAAGCAAAGAGCCCCTGTGGGCAGCCATGGGCAGAGCTTCCCCAGCTGAGTGCAGGGGCAAGGGAAGCAAAGAGCCCCTGTGGGCAGCCATGGGCAGAGCTTCCCCAGCTGAGTGCAGGGGCAAGGGAAGCAAAGAGCCCCTGTGGGCAGCCGTGGGCAGAGCTTCCCCAGCTGAGTGCAGGGGCAAGGGAAGCAAAGAGCCCCTGTGGGCAGCCATGGGCAGAGCTTCCCCAGCTGAGTGCAGGAGCAAGGGAAGCAAAGAGCCCCTGTGGGCAACCATGGGCAGAGCTTCCCCAGCTGAGTGCAGGGGCAAGGGAAGCAAAGAGCCCCTGTGGGCAGCAGTGGGCAGAGCGCTGGGTCCCTGCGGACAGGCCAGCACACAGCAGGCTCTGCAGCCCTCTGCTGCCTCCTTCCCAGCAGGCAGACAACTGAGAGCTGGAGGTCAGTGAGGCAGAGACCCTCTAATGCCATCAGAGCTGAGAAGCTGCAGCGTAGCCAGCTCGGGGAGCTTGCCTAGGGCTGTTTGCTTGCTGTGCAGAATCAAACTGATGCATGCTGAAGTCCTGCTTGGGGTTTCCTCCACAGCCTGTGCTGTGCTCATCCACACTGATAAAGTGCCCCAGCTCAGGAAGGCTTTGCTTGGCAGAAGCAGAATCAAAAGGTTGGAAGGGACTTTCAAATCATCCAGTTCCAACCCCCTTGCCACGGGCAGGGACACCTCCTACTAGATGAGCTTGTCAAGACCTCATCCAACCTGGCTTTGAACACTTCCAGGGATGAGGCTTTCACACCCACCCTGGGCAACCTGTTCCAGTGCCTCACCACCCTCATGGGGAAGAATTTCTTCCTCATGTCTTGTCTAAATCCAGTTTCTCAAAGTCTGAAGCCATCTCCTCTCACCCTGTCACTCCAGGCCTTTGTCAGAAGTCTCTCTTCAGCTCTCCTACAGCCCTCACTTTAAATATTGGAAAGCTGCTCTAAGGTCTCCCTGGAGTCTTCTCCAGGCTGAACCCCCCCAACATTCTCAGCCTGTCATCACAGAAAAGCTGCTGTAGTCCTTCATCTTCAAGTCCTCCTCTGGATCCACTCACACAGTTTCATGTCCTTCTTGTGCTGGAAGCTCCAGATCCACACAGTACTGGAGGTGTAGAATTCTCTTTACTGTCACATCCCCCAACTCAGGGGAGACAGGGACCTGCTGGGGAGAGTCCAGCAGAGAGCCACAAGGATGATCTGGGGACTTAAGCATCTTCCCTGTGGAGAGAGCCTGAGAGCCCTGGGGCTGTTTGGTCTGGAGAGGAGAAGGCTGAGAGGAGAGCTGAGCAATGCATACAAATATCTGAGGGGTGGGGGTCAGTGGCTGGGGCCAAGCTCTTTTGGGTGGTGCACAGCAATAAGCCAAGGAGCAATGGATACAAACTGGACCAGAGAAGGTTTCAGCTCCACATGAGGAGAAACTTCTGTAGAGTGAGGCTGCCAGAGCCCTGGAGCAGGCTGCCCAGAGAGGTTGTGGAGTCTCCTCTGAAGGCTTTCCAAACCTTTGATGGTGAATTTTTCTCTAATCACTTCAAATGCTCTGTGTAGCCTTCAACATTCCCACAGCTTGCATCCACACTTTGGTAATGAGCTTGATAAGAACTCAGCCACTGGAATGATGATTTGGCATATAGGGTGGTGATGGAGGATTAGTAAACCTTGCATGTGTGACACCTCCAAGACACCAGTGTTCAACAAGATTGGCTTTCTTCCAGTAGCTGTCACAATTTAGAGGCCCTCTTCAAACAGAACAGAGCTGCTGGAGTGAGGCCAGAGGAGACCACAGAGATGCTGCCAGGGCTGGAGCAGCTCTGCTGTGAGCACAGGCTGAGGGAGCTGGGGGGGTACAGCCTGCAGAGGAGAAGGCTCCAGGGGGACCTCAGAGCTGCTGCCAGTGCCTGAAGGGAGCCTGCAGGAAGGCTGCAGAGAGACTTTTGCTGAGGGGGTCTGAGCCAGGCCAAGGGGCAATGGTTTGGAGCTGAGGCAGAGCAGGGTTAGAGTGGAGCTGAGGAAGAAGTTGTTGAGTGTGAGGGTGCTGAGAGTGTGGCACAGGCTGCCCAGGGAGGCTGTGGCTGCCTCCTTGCTGGGGGTGTTGCAGGCCAGGTTGGATGAGGCCTTGAGCAGCTGAGTGTGGCTGAGAGGTGTCCCTGGGCATGGAGGGGAGGTTGGAGCAGATGAGCTCTGAGCTCCCTGCCAGCCTGAGCCATTCTCTGGCTGTATGCCAGCCTGGCATCCTCCTCAGATGGGCATGGCAGGCATCTTCCAACACTCATGGTAGAGGAGCTTTCTTGAAAGCATCATGACAAAAACCAAGAAGCATTTTTGCAGCTCTGGAAGAAGAGTGAAGGGAGCTCCAAGCCCCCCCCTGCCCCCAGCCATCACAATTTGGAGCCTTCACTTCACTTGCTCTCCACTTTTTCAGCTAGGAGGAGCTGGCACAAAGCTGTGCCCCAGAGCAGCTGGGTTTGGGTGGGAGGTGTTGCTGGGCATGGTGCAGAGGCTGCAGTGGGTGAGCTCTGAGGTCTCTGCCATTCTATCACAGTAAGACATTCTGCAGTGCCAGAAGTGTTCTCAGAAGCACACCAAACCTACTCATCACAGGGGCTGCAGCTCAGATTTCCTAGAGCTTCAGTAATTAGCCATGCTAATTACTGTTGGGCTGTACCACAGGAGCCTGTGTGCTGCCTTAGAACTGGAGAAATTAAACCAGAGCCATTTTATGGAACTTTTATGTTCTTTTGGGGACTGCAGATCTTAGTGAAGTATTAGCTAATTAAAACCACCAGGGTAGTTCCTGAATAAACCATTAAAGCTAAAGGTTACTTTCACACTTGAGTGGTACATGTCAAAACATTCCCCCCCCCCAAGTTTGTGGCCCTTGTAGAATACAAATTTCAAAATATTGGGCACAGAAATTCTTCAGCATTATTAAGACACAAATCTCTGCTGGCTGAAGAAGCTGGGAAAGACCTCTCCTGGGCTGCTGAGACCTTTACTGTGCTCTGGTGAGACCTCACATGCAGAAGTGCCTCTGGGTCTGGAGGCCTCAAGACAGGAAGGACATGGAGCCACTAAATGGTTAAGGAGGTTGAACACCTTACTTGTGAGGAGAGCCTGAGGGAGCTGGGGCTTAGGGCTGGGAGAGGAGGAGACTGAGAGGTGACCTCATTCATGGTTATAAATATGTAAAGGTGAGTGGCAGGAGGCTGCAGCCAGCTCTGCTGGGTGATGCCCAGTGACAGGATAGGGGCAATGGTGGAAGCTGAGGCAGAGGAGGTTCCATGTGAACGTGAGCAGGGCTTTTTTTCCCTGTGAGGGTGACAGAGCACTGGAACAGGCTGCCCAGGGGGGTTGTGGAGTCTCCCTCTCTGGAGATATTCCAGACCTGTCTGGA
>WBNM01043195.1:0-14439 GCA_013399055.1 Ramphastos sulfuratus
CTGGCACAAATACCCGGGCATAGTCATGCAGCATGTACAGCTGTTTACAGCTGTACACAATTTATATACAAGTTTAAAGTAATACAGAAATACAAAATCCCTCCTGAACAGCAGAACCGCCCACGAAGGCTTCCAAACCAACTCCCCTCCTTCTTTCCACCCCCACCCTTATATCAGAAGTTCTTATGTGCAGGGGTGAGATTGCCAGATAAGGAGTTAGAAGCAAAATGATTAGGTGGACTTATACAGGTCCAGGCAGAGGAATTAGTGAAGTAAGCAGCAGACAGACAGAGACTGACTGACTTTTTTTATGTTTCTTGGGTTTGTATCTCTCAGCAGAACCAATGAGTGATATAGACATCACTATTATTCTCACAGCAAATGATCTAATTTCTCTCATTAAAATATTTCATTTAGCCTCAAACCAGCACAGGGACATAAAACAAGACCAAACTCAGAATGTTCCTGTGTAGGCTGTGGCAATGTTCACTTTGGTGCAATAGATGGCAGCTTAAAAAGTGTGTGAGCAGCTTCAGCAAAGAGCAGCTCTGAGGAGAAGCAGGAAACTGAGAGGCAGGATTGGCTACAATGGAACGGTCCAGTGGATGCAGTGAGGGTGGTGAGGCACTAGAAGGGATAGCCCAGAGAAGTTTTGGGTGCCCCCTCCCAGGAGGTGTTTAAGACAAGGCTGGATGAGGCTTTGAGCAGCCTGATCTAGTGGGAGCTGTCCCTGCCCATGGCAGGATGGTTGGAACTGGATGATCCCCCTGTACTCTGCACTGGTTAGGCCACACCTTGAGTACTGTGTCCAGTTCTGGGCCCCTCAATTTAAGAGGGACATTGAGGTGCTTGAGCGTGTCCAGAGAAGGGCAACGAGGCTGGTGAGAGGCCTCGAGCACAAGCCCTATGAGGAGAGGCTGAGGGAGCTGGGATTGTTTAGCCTGGTGAAGAGGAGGCTCAGGGGAAACCTTCTTGCTGTCTACAGCTACCTGAAGGGTGGTTGTGGCCAGCAGGAGGTTGCTTTCTTCTCNCTTAGGATCCCTTCCAATCCAACCCCTCTATGATAGAGTCCCAAAGCCCAACAGGACTAGATAGTGATGTAGAGCATCATGATGAAACTGAGAGTGCTCTGTTGGGTCACAGAGGTGGCAGAGTGACACCACATGGGCTCCTGGAGCAAGCAACAGCAAGGAGGAGTGTTTGGGTTTTTTGGTTTTTTTTTATGCTATGCTTGTACCTGACTTGGGAGAAGGACAAAGGAAGTTCTCCCATGTTGATTCTGTAGTGAAAAAAGAGTATTAATGTAAAACCCAAACAACTACCCAAAAAGACCCTTGCAAACCCCTGCTATTCTCTACCCTCCACCACAAAAAAACACCTTGTGTGGCCAGCACATCGAGAGAGGTGATTCTGCCACTCTGGTCTGGTGACACCTCACCTGGAGTGAGAGGAGGCCACCAAGATGATCAGAGGCCCAGAGCAACCTCCCCTATGGGGACAGGCTGAGAGAGTTGGGGCTGTTCAGCCTGAAGAAGAGAAGGCTCCAGGCAGACCTCAGAGCAGCATTTTAGGATCCAAAAGGGGCCTGCAGTGAGGGACTGTTTCCAAGGGCCTGTGGGGACAGGACAAGGGGCAATGGTTTGAAACTGGAGGAGGGCAGATTTAGGTTGGATGTTAGGAGGAATTTCTTCACAATGAGGGTGTTGAGACAGTGGCACAGGTTGTCCAGAGGTGGTTGAGGCCCCATCTCTGGGGACACTCAAGATCAAACTTGATGGGGCCCTGAGCCTGGTCTAGTTGGGGATGTCCGTGCTGACTGCAGGGAGTTGGACAAGATGACCTTTGAGGTTCCCTTCCAACCTGATGGATTCTGTGATTTTGATTGTCTTTCATTTGCACTGAAATGTTAAAGGAGTCAGTACAGACAGAACCATATCTTAGTTGTTCCTGAGCTGTTCTGGCTCCCTGACTCCCCTGCAGAACATGGGGATGAAGCTCTGTAAGCAGTGAATGCCTGGCTCAGTCTGCTTCTTCCCATCTACATTCTCCATCTGTGGGCAGCTCTTGTGGGAGCTGCTGCTGAGAGGGGGTAAAATTTTTTAACATCATCTGGCTCAACTCTGCTGCTGTGAACCATCAGTGGTGGAATGAGAAGAGTTAGCTGTTGAGATCAAGGAATACTTAGTTAGGAACAAGTTCTGCACCAGGAAGGTGCTGCAACACTGCAACAGGTTGCCCAGGGGAGATGGCTGAGGTCCTGTCCCTGGAGATATTCAAGATGAGGCCGGACAGGGCTCTGGGCAACCTGATCTAGCAGAGGATATCCCTGCTGACTGCAGTGGGGTTGGACTGGGTGAGCTTTGGAGGTCCCTTCCAATCCAAACCATTCTGTGATTCTACTGGATTGAAGGGAGTGGACTGGAGGAAGCAGGATGGGTGAGGTGAAGCAATCCTGGTGAAATGCAGCAACCACTTCACTGTCTTGTGTGTGTCTTTCTGTATCACTTATTTCTTGTCTAGCTACTGTGACCAGCTGAAGATCTCTGAGAGCACCCACGTGTTGCAGCCTTTCCTCCCCAGCATCCTGGATGGACTCATCCACTTGGCAACTCAGTTCAGCTCCGAGGTGCTAAACCTGGTGATGGAGACCCTCTGCATTGTCTGTACAGTGGACCCAGGCTTCACAGCCAGTGTGGAGAACAAAATCTGCCCCTTCACCATTGCAATATTCGTGAAGTACAGCAATGGTAGGCATTCAGCTTACATCCTCAGAGTGCTTTTGGGTTTGCTGCTGAGTCCTGGTGCTGAAAATTTGATAAATGATAACTGATTGACCGTGACTGGGTATGGTAAAGCTGGAAGGGATGTTTGCTGCTTTGCCTGTTCAAAATAGGGGTAGCAAAAATGGAGCTTTTTGTCAGTATGTGTTAGTAAATGCTGCTTTCTCTCTCCAGATCCAGTTGTTGCTTCTCTTGCCCAAGATATCTTTAAGGAGCTAGCTCAGATAGAAGCCTGCCAGGGTCCAATGCAGATGAGGCTAATACCAACTCTTGTCAGCATCATGCAGGCCCCTGCTGACAAGATCCCAGCAGGGCTTTGTGCAGTAAGTGCTACAGTGGTACATGGTCTTAGCTGGAGATGGTTCCCTCTCCTGTAACATCTGCAGAGAGTAGAGAGAGTGCTTTTAAACTGCTTTGGAGCAGTGACTTTGGTCACTGCTGGAGGTTTCTTTGTGGAGAGATGGCAAACTGCAGGTGGGGGGAGATGCTTGTAAAACCTCACTTGAAGCTACCCCTCTGGCCTCCTCTCAGTCTCTGCAGTGTTCCCCTGGTCGTATTCCCTGTTTACTTTGCCATCCTTCTGCAGTAACAGCCTCCTCTCTCTGGTGCAGTGCTCTCCAGCAGGCTGCACAGCTGTTCCTTGCACTTCTTTGTGAGGCTTGTTCTCATTTCTGTCACGTGTGTGTGAACTGATGGAGATCACTGACACAGATTTGTCCTTTCTACCCAAAGGCCTCTTATAAAAGATTGAGCATTGGCTGTCTGGAGTGATTGTGTGGAACTAATCCCACGAACTTCTGCTGCTCTGTTTGATTGGCATGGCTAACAATTGCTGCTGGGCAATTAACATACATTTAAATCAACATCAACAAACTGGAGCAAGTCAACTGGAGCAGGTCTCTGGCTGAACTGACAGCAGGCATCAGAATGCTGTGGAACTGCCCCACGCAGGTGGTTACCCTGCTTTGAATGTCTGCAGTGCTGTGGGCACTTGGACAGCACACCCCACATGTTTGTGCCAACAGCAGTGATGCTTGAGGCTGGCACTCCAAGGTTCTCTGATTTTAAAAGTGTTCTGGCCAGTCCAACCAGGCTGTGCCTGCTCAGAGCCCTCCAGTTCATGCCTGATGCCTGTGCCAGCAGTGGGTAGTTCTGACCCAGGGCACTGTGGCTGCTGCTGAGCAGTGTTTTGTTGGTGTTCTTCTTTCAGACCTCTATTGATATATTGACCACAGTTGTGAGGAACACAAAACCTCCTCTGTCCCAGCTGCTCATCTGCCAAGCTTTCCCTGCAGTGGCTCAGTGCAGCCTGAACACAGATGACAATGCTACCATGCAGGTAACTGTGGGGAGTGAGAAGGGCTACAGGGCCTTGCCAGTCCAAGGAAGGTGCCAGCCTTTAAGGGGAGCCAAGGCTTTGCTTGCCAGTAGCTGTACTGGCACCTCCTCAGGAGTCTGCCATCTCCAGTTTGTCATGGCAGTACTGTCCTTCAGGGGCCTGAGTGGCTTTTACTAATCATTCTGTGATATGGAGGACTGCAGTGAGTGAAGCCATCAGCCTTCATCTTTCTTTCTATTTTAGGGCTTTGAAACACATTACAAAAAAAAAACCAAAACAAACCAACAAACAATCAAACCAACCAAGCAAAAAACCCAAACCCAACCCAAAATATAAATTAATAAGCCCAAACCTTACTGCTTTACTTCCCCTGTAGTACCTTCCATCATGCCTAGGAACAGCAGAGGCTGTCTTCAGGAACACTCAGGCATAGGGAAGCAACAGACCTGCCTAGAAGACCTCCTTGACCTCCTCCTCCTGCCAGCTTTCTCCTGTACTCATTTGGGTTGGGAAGGGAGGGCAAACTTCTGTTTGACTGAGCCAGGTGTGGAATAGAGAGAGAGCAAGGATTCATCTCAAGTAGCAGCAGTGGCTGAGCTGTGCATGCTGGCAGCTCTGCTCTTACCTGATGATGTTTCTGGAGCATTATGAGTAAGAAAGAAAAAGCTTCAGAGGTGCAGAGTGCCAAAGGCAATCCAGCTACTGCCTGGCATAAAGCAATAAAGCTGCTTTGATTCCTTATGTAAGGACCTTCTGCCAGCTACCTGTGCCATGTGAACACAGGCCATAGTAATGGCTTTCCCTAGACAGCACAGCAGGAAGAAGAGGCTGGAGACCAGCAGCTGTTTGCTCTGCTGGATCTTTATTTTAAGAAGAACTCAGGTTGCAGCTCAGCTGCTGGTTCTGGTTTGTTCATTCTGCACTTTGCTGCCTTTGTCTCTCACTTGGTAGAATCTTTAGGAATTTCTCTGGGTGACAAGAGTGGCACAAAACCACAGCTCCTTCAGGTTGTCTTTGCACTTAGATGATCTCCTTGAGAGCTGCCTGGGCAATGAAGATTTCTGTGCTTGGTAGTGACCCAAAGCTTCTAGAAACACTTTATAATTTCAAGGTTTTGCTGCACATCAGAGAGCTCAGATCTTTTACAGGTGCCACCAGTGTGCCCTTTGTGTCCATCTTAGTGAGGGTCTTTTTGGGGGTGATGAAAGGGGATGGCTGCCCACTGCCTTACCCATGTGTGGTAATTTGGGAGTTACCTGCCCCCTCCTCCCCACCCCGAATTTACCAGACTAACTCAGCCAGCTGGAAGCTAAGGATGAAGCTATATTTTACAGCGTGGCACAATTTACAAGCACTTACACACAATATATACAGAAGCATATACACACAATATATACAGCTATTTACAACTGTACACAATTATATACAAGTTAAAAGTAATACAGAAATACAAAACCCCTCCTGAACAGCAGAACCACCCAGGAAGGCTTCCAAACCAACTCTCCTCCTTCTTTCCACCCCCACCCTTATATCAGAAGTTCTTATGTGCAGGGGTGAGATTGCCAGATAAGGAGTTAGAAGCAGAATGATTAGGTGGATTTATACAGGTCCAGGCAGAGGAATTAGTGAAGTAAGCAGCAGACAGACAGAGACTGACTGACTTTTTTTATGTTTCTTGGGTTTGTATCTCTCAGCAGAACCAATGAGTGATATAGACATCACTATTATTTTCTCCCAACCAGACTGCCCAAGAGGGCTCCCAACCAACCCCCTTCCTTCTTTCCACCCCCTTCCCTTATCTCAGGATCCCCCTTACATGCAGGGTGAGCTGTGAAAGGTCATCAAGAGGTTAGAAGAAGAATGATTAGTTCAGGTTACACAGATCCAGGCAGAGGAGTCAATGCAACAGCAGACAGAGACACACTGACTATCTTTGTTTATGTTCTTTGCTTTTATATGTCATAGCAGAACAAATGGGTGATACAGACATCACTATTACTTTCTTTTCAAAGCCAATGATATAATTTCTCTCATTAAAATACTCCAATTAGCCTCAAACCTGCCCACTGCTGGGGGAGGTTCTAACAGGTGATTCTCCCCTCAGAACGGCGGCGAGTGTCTGCGCGCCTACGTCTCGGTGGCGCTGGAGCAGATCGCGCAGTGGCACGACGAGCAGGGCCACAACGGGCTGTGGTATGTGATGCAGGTGGTGAGCCAGCTTCTGGATCCAAGGACCTCAGAGTTCACTGCTGCCTTTGTGGGCAGGCTGGTCTCCACTTTAATTTCAAAAGCAGGAAGTGAACTGGGAGAGAATCTGGACCAGATCCTGAGAGCCATCCTGAGCAAAATGCAGCAAGCAGAGACTCTCAGCGTGATGCAGGTGAGCAGGCTGAGCACCCAGGAGGGGTAAGAAAAGGAATTGTCACCTTTTGAAATTGTCTGCCTGTTGTGGTAGTGCAGCTGTGGAGGGTCTCTGTATTTACTTAAGTAGTCAGGAAAATGCCTGCTGCTTAGAGAGAGTTGCCTGGATTTCAGGGTCAGCCAGGTCCTTGTGGGCAAGCTTTAATGCACCTTAAATGGTCCCTCTGGACCTTGTGCTTGCAAGCAGAGAACCTTCAGAAGGGACAGGAGTAGTCCAAAGAGAGATGTTCCAGGAAAGACAGCACCTGGGTTTGAGTGGTTCTGTGCTGACTTTGAGCTGAGACAAGGTGAGCTTGTGGGGAGTCCAGAGGAGGCCACAAAAATGATCAGGAGGCTGGAACACCTCTGCTGTGGGGACAGGCTGAGGGAGCTGGGGTTGTTCAGCCTGGAGAAGAGAAGGCTCTGGGGACACCTTGGAGCAGCCTTCCAGTAGGTGAAGGGGCTATAAGAAGGCTGCAGAGAGACTGTTCCCAAAGGCCTGCAGGGACAGGATGAGGGCAATGGCTTCAAACTAGAGCAGAGCAGATTTAGACTGGGTATGAGGAATGCGAGGAACAAGTTCTGCACCAGGAGGATACTGGAGCACTGCAACAAGTCACCCAGGGAGGTGGTTGTGGCCTCATGCCTGGAGATATTCAAGGTGAGGCTGGAGAGTGCTGTGGGCAACCTGCTCTAGTGGAGGATGTCCCTGCCGACTGCAGGGAGTTGGACTGGATGAGCTTTGGAGGTCCCTTCCAACCCAGAGCATTTTGTGATTCTAAGTGTTGCTGGCCTGCATCAGGTGAGAGGCTGAAGAGCCACTGTGATCTCTTCTAGCCTCGACCTACTTCTAGTGGCACAGTTCTATGGAATAATTTTATCCCAGTGGTGTTCATTCTCTCTCCTGTCTTATCTGTGCCTTTCGTGCAGAACCCCCAGTGATGCCTGCCCCAGTTCCCCAGCAGCAACTAGGGGAAGACATTTTGCTGGCACTGTTGCCCTCAGTGCAGGACTAGGCTGAGGTTCTCTGCTCTGACTCTTCTCTTGGGTATTGTTCTGATCTTGGTGCATTTCCCAAGCCAGGACTTGGTGAATCTAAAAGGCCATTCAGATGTCAGCATAGATTTCATCTTGAAGCATTGACTGTCCCTTTAAGAACTGTTGGATCTTAACTGTTCAGAATGGCTTTCACTGCCTATTTTTGGGTCTAAAAGATCCTGAAACTTAAATCTGAAGCAATCACATAAAGGCCTTGTAGGCAGCGGAAGAGAAGTGACACTTTCACAATGTCTGTGCTAACCTGAAAGAGTAGCCTCAGGAGCAGGGCAGCTTTTCCCTGAGGAAGCCCACAGAGATGCCCTCAGACTTGGAGACTGACATTTAGACAGGCACAGTGTGTGAATTCTACCCCTGGTCTGTAGGAGTCAGGCTGTAAACTGCATCCTGTGTAGAAAACCTTTCTGACCCTGGGGATTCTTTCCCTGTCTCTTGTGTTCAGAGTGCACTCAGCAAAATGCTGCTGAGTAATGATGTGGGGTGGGATAAGAGTGATCCTGCAGTGAAGGGGAAAGAGAATGTGGCTTCTGCTCTGGACCTAGAACTTGTGTTCCTTGCTGATGTGTGCTTTATCCAGAGTAGGCTTAGAGCTCTGTGTGTAGAGCCCCATGCCCAGCTCCTGCCCCATGGATTCTGGGCACCAGCAGCGTCTGGGTGATGCAGATCAAAAACCCGCAGACTGTTAGGGTTTTTTTAAAGCTTTGCTTTAGGAAGCTTTGTTAGTTTGGGGTATGGATGTGAGTAAATTCATTCCCGGAGTGGTTTTTGGGGGTGGTTTATTGCCTACTTTTGTAGCACACAGGATCTTGCAGTTAGCTCCACTCCTCCTCCTTTTGGGATTTGGTAAGCACAGCCTCTGCTCCCACAGGCAGCTCTTGAATATTTGATAAAACATTTGCAGCTCTTACATGATGCACAGCTAACATTTCCTCTCTCCTCCTGCAGTCCTTGATTATGGTGTTTGCTCACTTGGTTCACTCACAACTGGAGCCACTGCTGGAGTTCCTGTGCAGCCTCCCTGGGCCGACCGGCAAGCCTGCGCTGGAGTTCGTGATGGCTGAGTGGATGAGCAGGCAGCATCTCTTCTATGGGCAGTATGAAGGCAAAGTCAGGTGAGGTGCTGCAGGAGCTGACTGGCCTGGCTGATAGGACCTTGTAGTGGCCTTCCAGTATCTGAAGGAAGGCTGGGGAGGAACTATTTGTAAGATCTTGCAATGACAGGACAAGGGGCAATGGGTTTAAACTGGCAGAGGGAAGATTTAGACTAGATGTCAGGAGGAAGTTCTTTACAGTGAGGGTGGTGAGCCACTGGCACAGGTTGTCCAGGGAGGTTGTGGATCACAGAATGTGATCACAAGTCAGGTTGGATGAGGCCTTGAGCAACCTGTGCTAGTGGGAGGTGTCCCTGCCTATGGCAGGGGGATTGGAACTGGATGAGCTTTGAAGTCCCTTCCAACCTAAACCATTCTATGATTCTATATCTCCCTGCAACCATGTGTGCTGCCTGGGGGGGGTGGGCAGCTGGTTCAGGCCTGCCTTGGTGTGTGCCAGCCTTGGGCAGAATGAATGCATCTCTCCTGTACCGTCAGCCTGGCACAAGGGAGCAGTGGGAGCTGCATTGTTCTGCCGTGGTCCTTGGAGTGCTCTTCACTGCTGCCTGTTCCTGTGCTGGGACAGGGTGAACCAAGGGGGAGGAGGTGTCTCTTGCAGGCACAGGAGTGCTTTTGAGATTGGACTTCTGTGAAGGGGCTGGGAATGGCTTCCAGACATGAAGTTACCCTTACAGAACCATAGACCTGTTGAGGTGCAAAGTGAACTTAGAGATCATCCAGTCCAAGCACTCACCCAGAGGTCACGATCCCACCGCTGCTGCTGAGCCATTGCCACTAAGCCACCTCCCTCAGCACCATATCCATGCAGCTTTTAACCACTTCCAGGAATGGGGACTCCACCACCTCCATGGGCAGCCTGGGACAGTTCCTGAGAACCCTTTCCGGGGCAGAAATTTTTCCTGGACCTCCCTTGATGCAACTTGAGGCCATTTTATCTTTATTAGTGATCTGGATAGGGAAATTGGCAGTGTTGATCTGCTGGAGGGCAGGAGGCTCTGCAAAGGTTTCTGGCCAGGCTGGATCCATGGGCAGGGGTCAGTTGTGTGAGGGTTAACAAAGCCAAGTGCTGGGTCCTGCACTTGGGTTGCAGCAACCCCACGAAGGCTCCAGGCTTGGAGCAGAGTGGCTGGAAACTGCCCAGTGGAAAAGGACCTGGGGGGATGGTTGACAGCAGTTGAACATGAACCAGCAGTACCCAAGTGGCCATCAGCAGCCTAGCCTGGATCAACAATGGTGTGACCAGCAGGAGCAGGGCAATGATCCTGCCCCTGGACTTCGAGTCCTGGGTTCAGTTTTGGACTCTCACGCCAAGAAGGACATTGAGGGGCTGGAGCAGGTCCAGAGAAGGGCGACAAAGCTGGGGAAGGGTCTGGAGAACAGGGCTGAGGAGGAGCAGCTGAGTGAGCTGGAGGTGTTCAGCCTGGAGAAGAGGAGGCTGAGGGAGACCTCATTGCTCTCTGCAGCTCCCTGAAAGGAGGCTGCAGCCAGATAGGCAGAAGAGCCCAACCCCACTCTCAGGTAATAGGAGAGGAAATGTCCTGAGATTGTGTGGGGAGGGTTAGGTTGGAGATGAGGAAAAATGTCTTTGCTGGAGGAGTGGTCAGGGATTGGCAGAGGCTGCCCAGGGAGGTGGTGGAGTCCCCATGCCTGGAGGTGTAGAAGAAAGCTGTGGCCATGGCAGCTGGGGCTGCGGTTCGGTGGCCATGGTGGTGTGGGGTTGATGTTTGACTGGGTGATCTTGGAGGGCTTTGCCAACCCAAACTATTCTGTGATTTTCTGATTTCCTCGTCCTGTCACTTGTCACGTGTAAAAAGAGACTGAGGAGGAGGCCTCTGCTGTGAGGACAGGCTGAGGGAGCTGGGGGTGTTCTGCCTGGAGAGAAGACTCCAGGGGGACCCCAGAGCTGCCTGCCAGTGCCTGAAAGGATCCTACAGGAAGGCTGCAGAGGGACTTTTCCTGAGGGTGTCTAGAGACAGGCCGAAGGGCAATGGTTTGAAGCTGAGAGAAAGCAGGGTTAGACTGGAGCTGAGAAGAAGTTCTTTAGTATGAGGATGGTGAGAGTCTGGAACAGGTTTCTCAGAGAGGTTGTGGCCAGATGAGGCCTTGAGCAACTAAGTCTAGCTGAGAGGTGTCCCTGCCCATGGCAGGAAGATTGAAGAAGATGATCTCCAAGGTCCCTTCCAACCTGAGCCATTCTGTGATTCTGTTCTTGGTCTGTTTCATCCCAAGAACAGAGGTTTATGCCCAGTTGGACAGAGCAGAGCTGTGTCTGGGATCCCAGAGACTGCTGATGGCCAGGAGGAGAAGCCAAGGCTGGTGCTGACAGGAAGCACAGGGAGCAGTGCTGCTGTTCAGCAGTGGCTCCACATTGTCCAGGATGAGAGCTGGTTGTGAGCAGAGGACTTGGCAGGGCTCCACTCTGCTAAGCACTTCGGGTTGCTTGCAGTGGTGGTTATGGTTAGGTGTCCCCAGCCCTCTGAGTGGCAATTTGCTCTTCACTTGCATGATGAAAGGATGGGAAAACTTTGGGCAGCTCAGGGGTGGCAGATAAGGGCTGGGGAGAAATGAAAAAGGGTGAGAAATGAAAGCACCAAATGAACATGTTCCATGGAGCCCTGAAACTTCAGTCTGAGACTTGGAGCCAGGAGAGAGGTTTAATACTACCTATGGTGGCCTTTGTCTGTAGTCAGTCATCCTCAGTGTGGCTTGAAAGCAGTCTGGAGCTGGAGGAGGTTTGGAAGTGTGGAGTAGAAATCTAAGGTGCAGAGATGGAGAGAATGTGAAGGTACCGAAGGAGCAAACTTAAAAGGTCAGAGTGTGGCAGGGCTGTGAAGGACCAGGAAAAGAGCCTTGAGACTGGAGAACAGTAGAAGAGCTGTTCATGGCTGCAGATCAAGCAGATTGCTACTTTCTTTCCATCTTCCTCTGCCCATGGCACTTCAGGAGTGGGTTCACCTCCTGGCCCTTCTGAGCTGGGAAACTTTCAGTGACTTTATGCACTGCTTAGTAGTGTTTAGTCCAAAGCTTTGTCAGTTTTCAGCTCTCTCTGCAGGGCAGGAGATGAGTCCATCTGGCCTGCAGATGGACTAATTTGTGGTGGCTGGAGAGATAAAGCAGGAGAAATGAGAAGCTTCTGTAATGCTTGCTCTTGGTGGACCTGTAGGGTTGAAAGCACCTGAAGGTCTGCACTGGAGATGTGCTGCTGCTACCAGACCTGTGAGAGCCTGGCACTTGAGGGCAATCCTGATCTGTCCTTTTCCTGTTCCCTGCTACCAGCTCTGTAGCATTGTGCAAACTCCTGCAGTATGGCATCAACACAGACGACAAGAGGCTGCAGGACATCCGGGTGAAGGGAGAGGAGATATTCAACATGGATGAGGGCATTCGGACGCGGTCCAAGTCAGCCAAAAGTGAGTGACTGCTCTGCTGGCTTTACCAGGGCTGCTTTTGCCTCTTAGCAGATGCTATGAGAAGCCTTAAAATAGATCTTGCAGCTCACAGAAAGCTGTGGGAGATATTTCCTGCAAGGGTGTGCACTGTTCTTCAGAGCTGATCCATACATCGTGTACACAACATATCCATTGTTTGCCTTCGTTCTCCCAAGGGCTGGGTTGGAAGGCTCCTGATGTCTCTGGTTTAATCTAAATGGATGAGGTGATGAGAGGATATAGGGAGTTATTTGCTGCCATTTTGCATCATCCTGGTCCATCTGATGAGACAGAGCTGACAATTTCCTGCTGCCCAGTAGCTGCTGTGGGAGGAAGGTTTGTGTAGTGAGTGCAGAGACTGAAAGTAAGAAATGGTCTCTTTGGGGCTGAGACAGCATCGCACAAATGCCGACAATGACTGCAGAAATTCGAGATCACTTAGGGGGGAAGCTTGCCCACTCTGCAGAAACTTGCCTCAACCCAAAGTCTGTGACACGAGGGTACTGTGGAGGTTCACACATTGGAGTGAGCACTGGGCAGGGATTTTGTGAGGACTGAACCCCAGAGGAAGACCTTGGGATGCTGCTGTCCTCTGTGGGCACTGAAAACCTCACATCTGTGACTTGCGTGACCAGGGGATGGAACATGACAGACAAATGCATCCAGCCTGGAGGCCCATCCAGGTGCTGGGTGCTCCTCAGGCCTTCAGCTCTTGCAGGATCAGGGGATTTGGGGTGTGGAGTAGAGAGCTAAGGTGGGAGATAAACAGGGGAGAGCACCAGGAGTGCAAGACGTGAGCAGTGAGCACAGGGCACTGGCTGCCATCACAAGGCACTTGCTGCCTTCTGACTTGCTTTAAACCCCCAGAGCAGCACACTGGTTCATTCCTAAACAGAGGAACAGTAACTGTCAGCATCTGAGTTAAACCAAGCTTAGTACTAAACCAAAGGAGTTAAAACCAGTGCTCCCAGTTTGTGATAGGATCTTCATTTCTGTAGGCAAGGACAATGCACTGTCTGGCTATCCCTATGGAATAACTAAGCCCTGCAGGGACACTGGGGAAGTTGAAGCTCACAGTGTCTCACAAAGGGCAGAGTCACCTGTGGGGTGCTGCAGTGCCAAGTGTGTGACTGTACTCTGGAAAAGAGAGCTTCATGAAGTCATCTGTAGCTTTCATGTCCTTGGGCAGATCACAAATCCATTCAGCCATCAAGATGCTGACCTTCATTTAAAATAAGCAAGATTTGGGGTGGGAGTTCAGGTCTTTGAGAATCCAGCTGTGAAGGTTGACAGAAAGGACATTTCAGGTTTTTTATGTCAGTTCCTTTCTCTTCCCAACCTGGAGGTTTTGCTGCACTGTGTGTGAGCATTGGAAATGGGTGGGGAAAGTACATAAAAACCTCAACAAACAAGGGAGAAAAAAACCAAAAAAGCCAAACCAAAACAAAAAAAGCCCAACCAACTGAAAACCAAACCAACCAACCAGCTCCACCCCACCCCCCAAAGGGAAAAAAACAACCAACTTTTTTTTTAACAATTCTTTATTAAAAGCAGTGAGGGTGAGAAGACACTGGCACAGGTTGCCCAGAGAGGCTGTGGTTGTCCTCTCCCTAGAGGTGTTCAAGGCCAGGCTGAGTGAGGCCTTGAGCGACCTGTGCTGGTGGGAGGTGTCCCTGCCCATGGCAGGGGGTTGGAATTGGATGATGTTGAAGGTCCCTCCCAACCCATTCTCTGAGTCAGTGCTTCTCCCCTGCAGACCCTGAGCGCTGGACAAACATTCCTCTGTTAGTGAAAATCCTGAAGCTGATCATCAATGAGCTCTCCAACGCCATGGAAGCCAACGCGTCCCGGCAGACGGCTGCAGACTGGAGCCAAGGTGAGCTGCTGCCTGTGCTGCTGCCCTGGGCACGGCTCCAACCTCCACTGCCATCTCTTCAGCAGTGCTTACAGCAATGAGGAACTGACAATAACAAAGAGCATCCCTGTAATTACCAGGGCTCAAGCTAAGCTTACACCTGAACAGGATTTTGGGCCAGTTTGGAAGGTGGGATCTGATCCCATGTCAATAAAATCATCCTGCTCTGCTCTATCCAGCTTCCTTTTCTTCCTCCCTACTTCAAGCATCCCTTCTAAGCTTTTTGCTTAGCTCCAGCTCCTGAGTCACTCATTTCACTCAGTCCCAAAAGATGCTAAAGGCTGCAGGTGTTTCCCTTCACCTGCAGGGACAGGCAGGAGTGTCTGCCTGAAACGTTCAGTCCCCCCTGGAGTCACCAAAGGGCCTCTTGGATTTTTATTAGTTCTAGAATTACTTTTTTTTTTTTTTT
>WBNM01043199.1:861-13734 GCA_013399055.1 Ramphastos sulfuratus
TTTTTTTTTTTTTTTTTTTCCCCCCAGATTGGTGATTACTTCAGCAGCATCCTGGCAGAAAAGCTCAAACTGAACACTTTCCAGGACACAGGAAAGAAGAAACCACAAGTAAATGCCAAAGACAACTACTGGCTGGTTACTGCTCGCTCTCAGAGTGCAATTCATAACTGGTTCACAGATTTAGCAGGGAGTAAACCGCTGAATCTCTTAGCTAAAAAGGTACCAAAATACTCCTGCCTCTGTGTCTTGTACCAAGCTGGGCTGTGAGAATGAGGCACTGCTTCTGAAGGTGCTGGATGTGGAGTGGTGCTGGGGGACAGGGCTTGCTGTGCAGCGTGGTCCCTCTCTGCAAGGAGGGTGCCTGGGCAAAGGGGCACTTCTGATCTAGGTGGTGAAAAGTTCCTTTGAACAGCTGTGTTTCAGCTCACTGACAGCCAGACTCTTTGCCTCTATGCTTCTCCTCAAGCAGGATAACAGAAATTCTTGTGTCTGGCATGGAGATAATTGGCTGGGAAGGCAATGCATTCTGGAACACGTCCAGAGAAGGGCCACGAGGATGATCAGAGGGAGGAGAGGCTGAGTTGGGGCTGTGCAGTCTGGAAAGGAGAAGGCTCCCAGGTGACCTTAGTGTGGCCTTTCAGTATCTTAAGGGGAAAGCTGGGGAGGGACTTCTTAGGCTGTCAGGTAGTGATAGGACGGGGGGGGAATGGAACCAAGCTAGAAATGGGTAGAGTCAGCCTGGATTTTAGGAAGAAGTTCTTCAGCATGAGAGTGGTGAGAGCCTGGAAGGAGTTGCCCAGGGAGATGGTGGAAGCCTCATGCCTGGAGGTGTTTAAGGCCAGGCTGGATGAGGCTGTGGGCAGCCTGATCTAGTGTGAGGTGTCCCTGCCCATGGCAGCAGGGAGATTGGAACTGGATGATCCTTGAGGTCTCTTCCAACACTGACTGATCCTTCTGGGAGGGTTCCGAAGGCCCTTCTGGGAGGGTTCCGACTGTGT
Source organism: Ramphastos sulfuratus (assembly GCA_013399055.1). Lineage (NCBI taxonomy): Eukaryota > Metazoa > Chordata > Aves > Piciformes > Ramphastidae > Ramphastos > Ramphastos sulfuratus. The sequence continues at coordinate 1,860 of WBNM01043199.1, forward strand.
TTCAGCTCAGTTGTCTGACTGACAGCCAGATTCTTTGCCTCCACGCTTCTCTTCTCAAGCAAAGCAACAGAAATTCTTGTGTCTGGCATGGAGGTGATTGGCTAGGAAGGCAATGCATTCTTAGAAGAACCTTCCTGCTAACTCCAGCCCCTTTGCATCACCTTCACATTTGTATTAGTTTTTGTTAAATGGTCTTATTAGCTGCATTCTTGTTGCAGCTTCCAGTCAAGGAGAAGAATCCTTGCTGCTTTGTTGCAGCCTTTGTATAATTGGAACTGGCAACTTCAAGCTGTCTTTCTGGATGCTGTATGCTCTTGAGGACAGGAGTAAAAGAGGCATTTGAAGTGGCCATTAGAACCCACCTAAAGTGGCAGCTGAAGGCAGTGCCAAAGGTGCTGCTAATTGTGCCTTTCTTCCTGAAGCACTGTGTACAGGCAGCTCATCTTCCAGCATCTGGGAGTTATTCTGAGTATAAATTAAACTGTAATAGAGAATCATTCCAAGGCTCTTGAGCATAACTGGATCAAAATAACAGAAGGTACAAGTTTCACCAGTTTTTGGTCTGTTGCTGTGCAGCTGGTGAAGAATAGGTGCTGCCTTAGCACCAGAACAAAATAAGAGCTGTGCTGTGGCAACCTGGCTAAGTGCTGGAGAGGCTTCTTTTGTTACTGAATGTGGCAAGAAAAATCCCTAAGACCAATATGGTGTTAGGAAGCAGGAATCTATTTCAGTGCTGGACACAAAGGGGATTGCTCCACCCAAGTGTACCAAAGCCAGTGCAGTTCAGAGAATCACAGAGTGGTCTGGGTTGGAAGGGCCCTCCAAAGCTTATCCAGTCCAACCCCTCTGCGGTCAGCAGATCCTCAACTAGAGCAGGTTTCTCAGAGCCCTGTTGAGCCTCACTTTGAATATCTCCAGGCATGGAGCCCCAACCACCTCCCTGAGCAACCCGTTGCAGTGTTTCAGCACCCTCCTGGTGCAGAACTTGTTTCTCACATCCAATCTCAATATGCTGTGCTCTAGTTTGAAAGCATTGCCCTTGTCCTGTCCCTGCAGGCCTTTGGGAACAGTCTCCATCCTTCTTGTAGACTTCTTTCATTTATGGCAGGCTGCTATTAGGTCTCCCTGGAGCCTTCTCTTCTTCAGACCAAACACCCCCAGCTCCCTCAGCCTGTCCTCATAGCAGAGGTGCTTCAACACCCTGATCACTTTCATGACCTGCTCCATCAGGTCCATGTCCTTCCTTACATCTCATACATAATTCTTATCCTTTTTAGAAGTGATTATCATATTCCTATTAGTTCATGGAATTTGTTCCATATGTAACTCTCCTGCATGCATACTCATTACATACTTTGAGGGTCCCTTGGTGGTCGTTTGGCGCATCCATCCTTTTTTGTTCCCAGTGGCCTTTAGCTGAGCAACTTTGTGCATGCTCTCTGGGCTGTGTGACACAGTTGATGAGGCAGACTGAGAGTCCAGTCTAAACCTGTTTACTCCTCTTAACTTCTTTCTCAAGCCCACAGTTACAATTTCTTGTTGTTTACACAGTTCCTGATTCTTAGTTTACACAACAGATACACCTTCCTCAGTGTTCCTAAGTCAGCATGGCATCACTTTGATTTTTGGTTTTTTTTTTTCTCAAATGCTTTATCTTAGGCTGATAACATTAGATAAGCAGGTTAAGGACATGAAACTGGCTCTGGATTCCCCAGACAGACCATGGGGAGCATTACAGGAAAGGGTCAGTGCTTTCCTAACTGACCACTGAAGAGCATTAGAGGAAGGGGTCAGCATTTGTTTGCAGCTCTCTCCAGCACTGATGCACCTCTGGTCTCCAAGCACTGCTGGAAAGGCTGAGCATGGTGAAGGAAACATGTCACTGGATGTGAAATGTCTTGTTTATGCTGTCTTCAGAAATGCTTTTTAAACTTGTTCTACCATTTTGCAGTAAGGGATAAGGATTGCTGTGACTGAGCAGGATGACTTCGTACCTGAAAGTCTCTTGGGAGCAGCCTCGTTGTGCAAGTGGCCAGGCTGAATTTCCCTGCTGTGCTCTGGGCTCCTCTGAGCCAGGGGCACCCCTGATACTGGCAGAGTCTGTGGAGCTATAGAATCATAGAATTGTTTAGTCTGGTAAAGACCTTTAAGATCAAGTCCAAGCGTTAAGCTACCGCTGCCAAGTCTGCTTTCAAACCGCGTCCCTTAGCACCACATCTCTTTGCTTTTAAACACCTCCAGGGATGAGGCTTCAACCACCTCCCTGGGAAGCTTGTTCCAGGCCTTGACAAACCCTTTCAGGGAAGAAAATGTGCCTAATGCCCAACCTAAAACTCCCCTGGCACAACTTCAAGTTGTTTCCACTTGTCCTGCCACTTGTTCCTTGGGAGAGCAGACCAATGCCTACCTCAGTCCAGGCTCCTTTCAGGGAGCTGTAGAGAATGAGAAGGTCTCCTGCCAGCCTCCTTTCTCCAGGCTGAACAACACCTGGTCCCTCAGTGCTGCCCTGCTCTGGACCTGCTCCAGCACCTTGATGTCCCTCTTGAAGTGAGGAGCCCAAAACTGAAGCCAGTACTCAGTGAGTGGCTTCACCAGTGCCCAGTACAGGAGGACAATCACTGCTCTCTCTGTCACTTGAACCCCTACCTACAACCTTGATAGATGCCTGTTCTCCAGAGGATCTGATGCTCAGCTTGCAGGACTATTTCTGCAGTTTGGATACCTTTAGATTGTGGGGAGGCCTGCCAGTGGCTCTGCAGCCATCTCTGAGCAGGGGAAGGATGCTCCTGGTGGCACCTGGGCAGTGCCTCTTAGTTTCTGAGTGTCTAGTCGATGTCATTGCCAGGCTCCTTGGGCAGTGAGAGGTGGAGTAGAGGAGGCCTCGGCAAGCCCCTGGGTGCCAGCTGCTTTTTGGGCTCTCTTTAACTTGCTTCCCATCTCATTTCAGGTTCCCATTTTCAGTAAAAAAGATGTGTTTGCTTACTTGGCCAAGTACTTGGTGCCCCTGCTGCGAGTGGCCTGGCTGGTCAAGATGACCTGTGCCTACTACGCTGCTGTCTCTGAAGCCAAAGTCGAGAAGCGCCAGGCCACCGACCCCAACCTCGGTGAGGGAGCATCTCCAGAGGCTGAATGCACAGAGACAGCTCAAGGCCCTGCTCCTTTTGCTCATGGCTTCCATGTCACTAGGTGTCCAGAGGGGAATCTTGGGAGCGGCCAGGGGGAAGAACAGAATCACACAATTTCTTACAGTGCCTCCCCTCCTCTCCCCTCCCAGGGCTGAGCTCCCCTCCTCTCCCCTCCCCTTTCTTTACATGGCCAAGCAGATTTACTTTATTCAGTAATTTCATACAATTATAGAACGGTAAGGTTGGAAGGGACCTCAAGGATCACCTAGTTCCAACCCCCTGCCATAGGCAGGGACACCTCCCACTAGTACAGGTGACTCAAGGCCTCATCCAAACTGGCCTTGAACACCTCCAGGGAGGGAGCAGCCACAACCTCCCTGGGCAACCTGTGNAGCCTCATGTTGAGCTTTTCATCACCCCAGACCCCCAGGTCCTTTTCCTCAGGGCTGCTCTCAGCCATTCACCTCCCAACCTCTTTTTCCCCAAGTTGCACTAAACAGAGGAGCACTGCTGAGGCAGAGAGAAAAGGTGTTTGTTTGTAGCAGGTTTGTCTAGAAGGTTAATCAGTCCTGGTTGTGACCTCTGCTGTGCTGGACGCTCTGACCCTAAGAAACTGTTCCTGAGCTTTTCCCTTCTCATCAGAGTAAAAATCTGGAGGAGTTGTCTGTTCCAGGGGGGGTTGTAGAAAGAACAGTTTTTGTATCCTGCTGCTGGTGTGAAGTTTTGCTGAGTTTTATGTTGGCTGTTTGGAGGGGGAATGAAGAGAGGAATGAAGGTCCAGGTGGAGGGAAGTGAGGGAGTGTAGGGAAATGTATTTATTTTCTCTATGCCAAGGCTGTTCTGTGGGCAAATGCTGCAATCTGATGAAAGAAGCAGGGGATTCCCTTGTGGGCATACCTCGTGTCAGTGCTTTCTGTGTCACACACTGAGCTAGCAGCTCTTTGCACCCTTGGCAGTGTCCATGCTTTGGGGGCAGTGTCCATGCTTTGGGAGCAGTGCACAGCAGAGGCATCCAAGGAGCTCTTGGCTCACAGCAGCGCTGCCTCGTGCACCTGCAGGGTAAGCTTTGGCAGGAGGATTTTTGATGACCCAGGCAGTATGTTTCAGTTTCAGGTTTCAGAACCTGAAGTGTTCTAACTGCAAACTTACTTTGTAGAGTGGACCCAAATTCTAACCAAATACCTTCAAGAGCAGCTGGCAAAGGTTGCAGAGTTCTACCATGCAACTTCCAGTCAAGGCAACAGCTCCATAGTGATGCCTCAAGAGATGGAACAAGCCCTGAAGCAGTGGGAATATAATGAAAAATTGTCATTTTATATGTTTCAGGTAATGCTTTAACTACTTTTTTGAGGTTAGCATTCTTGGAAAGTTCAGTTTGGGAATGCAGAGGTAGCTTTCTTGTCACAAGACTTGCACAGGTTGTAAATGCTACTGTGTTGTGAGGGTCTGCCAGCTGGAAGAGCTTTTTGGTTTGCTTGGTGTGCCTGATTGCAGTTGCAGCATGTGCTCAATTACTCCCTCTTCTATGTTATCCCAGCTTTTAAGGGTGTTTTTAGTGGATCAGGCTGAGGCCACTGTGGCACATGGAGCTGTGTGTGCTGGAGTGGTATCCTGACTGTTCAGTTCCACCCGGCTCTAGCCCAGAATAACTCTCTCTGGTTGTTTCTACCCAAGGACAGAAATAGCAGAAGGGTTGCTGGGAGGGAGTCTATCTGTCAGCAGTCAGGCAGGCAGCCTGCTGAGCTGCAGAGATCGCTGCTGCTGGATGCAATTTGCTTCCCTGTCCACAGGGCTGCCAGCCTCACCTTGAATGTCCCCAGGCACGTGGCCTCAGCTACCTCCCTGGGCAACCTGTTCCACTACCCTCAAGGTGCAGAACTTGCTCCTCACATCCAATCTAAGTCTGCTCTAGTTTACAGCCATTGTCCCTCGTTCTGCTGTTGCAGGCCTTTGCAAACTGTCTCTCTGCAGGCCTTTTCAGGTCCTGGCAGACTGCTATTAGGTCTGCCCAGAGCCTTCTGTTCTCCAGGCTGAACACCCCCAGCTCCCTCGACCTGACTGTAGCAGAGGTGCTCCAAGCTCAGGTGTTCTCTGCCAGCTCTCATGGTCCTCTTTTCTGTGCCCAGTGGTGGTTGAGAGTCCTGGTAGCTCTGTGCTGAGCTAAACAGAGATGGAATAAAGCTCACAATTGCTCACCAGTTTAGTGAGGTTTAGTGCTGCCAGTTAATTCCTGCTGTGTTATTTAAATCCTTTAAGGAAGGAATGCTGGAGAGACATGAATATTTAACATGGGTACTGGATGTTCTGGAAAAAATCAGACCCACTGATGATGACCTTCTCAAGCTGTTGCTCCCTCTGATGTTGCAGGTATGGGCATGGTTTAAAGCCAAAATCAACACCAGTGTGATTTGGATGTATTAAAATCATAGAATCNTCCTTTTCCTCAGGGCTGCTCTCCAATCATCTTAGTGTTTGTGGTGGTGAAATCTATGTGAGCATTTTTACTTAGGGTATGTAGGGAAGTGTGTGGCATGGTGTATGTCTGGAATGTATGAGCACTCTTAGAAGGCTCATGTTTTACTTGGGTCAGTAGAAGGATTCTGTCCCTGTAAGTGCTGCTGGAGGGCAGATGAGGTTTTGAAGAGCCAGAAGTGTTGATTTGCTTTTGTAACTTCTGGACTCTTACGTGCTGGGGACTGTGATGGTTTGGGAGTTCCCTGCCCCTCTCCCACTTTAAAGAAATCCCCCAGACTTGACTCAGCCAGCTGGAAGTTAAAGACTGAAGCTGTATCTACAGCTTAGCACCATATACAAGCAGAGATATACACAATAGACAGGAATATTTACAGAAATATACAAGTTAAAGGTAATACAGAAACACAATCCCCCTCCCAGAAATCAGAGTCCCCAGGAGGGGCTCCCAACCATCCTTCCACCTTCTCCCCACCCCTCTACCTTACCCCAGGGTTTGCCTTGCACCCAAGGTGAGTTTGGAGGATTAGCCAGGGGAGTTAGAAGGAGAGTGGTTAGTTAGGTTACTCAGCAGAAACAAGAAGACAAAGAAGCTCCCAGAGAGATCCAGACTCTCTCTCTCTCTCTGTGTGTCTTATCCTGTTTGTGTTCTTATACATCTCAGCAAGCTTATGAGTGAAGCAGACATCACCAGTGTTTGCTTTTCACAGCCTATAATCTAATTCTTTTCATAAAAATATTCCAATTAGCCTCAAACCAGCACAGGGACAAACCCTTGAAGGCTGTGCAGGTGTAGGTGGTTGCAGGAGGTGAGTGCCTGGAGCAGCCTGTGTGCTCAGCAGCCTTTCTCTCCCTCGCAGTACTCGGAGGAGTTTGTCCAGTCAGCCTACCTGTCCTGCCGCCTCGCCTGCTTCTGTGCCCGCCGCCTCTCCTTGCTGTTGGGCGATGCCCCCAGCCTCCTGGCTGCACACCCTCCTCACCTGATCCTTGGAGCTGGTAACCCTGCCCTGGCAGCCCCCAGCCCCACGGCCGCCAGCCCTGTGGTGAGCCCAGTACAGCTGGCCTGCTCTGATTTCCTCTCCTGCCCTCAGCACCGTCCGCTGGTGTATGGACTCAGCTGCATGCTGCAGGTAGGCCGCTCTGCTGCTGTTCCTCTTTGCTTTCAAGGCTGTAGCCAGGTTTTTGGAAAACAGAGTGGTTTGGATGTGAAAAGGGGTGGAGTTGTGGGCTGAATTGCACCTGTATCCATTAAAGGGTGAGAACCAAGTGGGTGATGGAGGAAGCAGAAGGGTTGCCCCTCTGCACTGGCTGAGAACTGATGATGGAACCATATGGAGAAGCTTGTGCTGTCCTTGGGTCTGTCAGCACCCTCTGCTGTGGGAAGGAGAGATTAGCTGCTAGGGCTGGCCAAGCGTTTGCTGTGTGCAGTGCTGCTGGCTGCAGCACTACCCTATGCACCTCATCACATCCTCACCACCAGGGAACCTGCATGGTTCTGCCTGGCCCCGGCTGGCTGCAGAGCGTGGCTGGGCAGAAAACAGCACCAGACTGAGTCCCACAAGCTCTAACCTTTGAGCAATTCCTGGCCTTTTCCAGCTTGTCCTGGTGCCACTGCAGGCCTCTCTGCTCTGCAGCTGTCAGAACTGGGTGTGCTTTGTGGTGGCCTCATGGGCTGCTGTGGCACTGTCGCTGTGGAGCAGAGCAGGTTGCTCAGTTGTTCTGGTTGCTCGGCAATGGCAGAATTGTCAAGAGAGTAATTATCTTCTAAAAAAAGACCTCTGTGATCAGCTGAAGTTGTTTGCCTGAGTGCTGACCTGGTGAGGCCCTCCTGCTGTTGTCCCTGCAGTTGTCTGTCTCTGGGGAGGGTTGCACAGAGATGTCTCACAGTGGGAACCAGAACTATGCTCACGGGACCATAAAATCACAGACTGAGCGAGGCTAGCAGGGGCCTCGTCAGATGGTGTCATCCACTCCACCACACTCAGGCAGTCAGCTACAGCAGGTTCTCCAGGACCACAGCCAGCTGGATTTTCAGCATCAACACCAGCCCCTGGGCAGCCTCTTCCAGTGCCAGACCACCTTTCCCCGCAGTAAAAGAGCACTTTGTGGCACACAGCTCCCTCTCCCAAGGAAGGCTGCTGCTTTCCCACCATCCTCACAGCTGGAAGCCCAGAGCCTGGGAGCAGGCCAGGTTGTGTGCAGGGAAGGCTGAGTTCATGCTATCCAAGGAGTGTGGGAGAGGATCCACATCCCTCTCTGCAGGAGTCAGGAGCTTGGATGCTGTGTGGCTCTCAGCATGCTGTCTCTCTCTCTCCTCTTGCCCATGGCTCTGGGAACAGCAGTGTTTGTCTCTGGGCTGCTCTTGTGTACTCTGGCAGCTTTGCAGCTGCTCATCTGCTGTCCTTCTGGCACCGTCAGGGTCTGTGCATGTCTGTTCCCCCTGCTCTTTTCTCTCCTCCTCCTCTCTCTTGCACTACCGTCCCAGTTTGGGGCCATGAGCTACTCAGGACTGGAGGACAGAAATGGCTCTTATCCCTTTCCCTATGGTTTTAAGGGAGACCCAGGATCCTTCGAGCCACCACAACTACCAAGAGAGTCCAGAGGACAGCCTGGGTTTGGACAAGCTCTCTCTTGCTTCAGAGCAGCATCTCTCTAGGCAGTGTTCTGGCTGAGGTGTTGCTTTGGAATCCAGACCTGGAGCTGGGGGAACTTTCCAAGGAGTAACCCAGCAGTCTGAAAAATAAACATCTGTAAAATCACAGGCTCACAGGGTGTCANGAGGAGCTCAAAACTGCCCAAAAATGAATCAACTCCCATCATTTTAGGTGATAGTTAAGGGTCTGACCCCAAAACACCAAAGCATTCTGCTGTTGCTCTCTGCAATACCAGGTGCTGCAGGATAATGAAGCACCTGCTGGCAAGCTTTTGTGAAATGGTTGTTTTGAAGCCTGTCCATGCAAAAACTCTTCCTTTTGAAGTAAATCTGAAGTTCCTGGTGCATTTCAATGACTTTTGTGCTTTAGAAGTGTTGATTGGAAGTGTCAGTTTTAATTCCTCATATTTTAATGTTTCACATCCAGCTCAGTCTGCAAGCTGAATACCCAAAAGATTCCTTTTATTATCATCATTTTTTTTCCCCAGAGCCCATTCACATTCCACAGGAAGGGACTGACTGAAATGAACCTTTGCTGGTGTTATGAAAGCAATACAGATGGGAACTGAAGGCATAGATAGTGAACTAATTTCTCCTCTTCATTATTAAACAATCATACAGGAGCTGCATTTGCTCAAATGGATGTTTTCAAGCAGTTGTGCCTAGGTTTGTCTTTTGGGTTTCTTTTCTGCAGTACTTAGACCAGAAGTGATTCTGGTCTGATGGATTTCTCTTCTTGTAGGGATTATTTATCACAGGGGTTGGAAGTGACCTCCAGAGATGATCCAGTCCAACTCTCCTTGCCAAAGCAGGGTGACCTAGGGCAGGCTGCAGAGGAACACATTCAGAAAGGGTTTGAAAGCCTCCAGAGGCTTTATCACATGTGTTCAGAAAAGGAATCACTTCTCTCTTGTACTGTTGCTTGCAGACTGTAACTCTCTGTTGCCCAAGTGCCTTGGTGTGGAATTACTCCACAAATGAAAACAAGAGCATCAATCCAGGCTCACCTCTGGATTTACTTCATGTTGCACCATCTAGTTTGCCCGTGCCAGGTGGCAACTCGGCGTTTAATCGGCAGGTAAGCCTTGTCTGTTGCTTTGTAGCCCAAGTGAGCATAGAGTCTGTTGGGTTGGCAGGGACCCCCCAAAGGTCATCTTGTCCAAGCCCCCTGCAGTAAGCAGGGATCAGATCACTCAGGGCCCCATCCAGCCTGGCTTTGAACACTGCTAGGCTTGGAGCCTCCATAGCTTCTCTGAGCAATCCATTGCAGCACCTCACCATGCTCCTGGGGGAGAATTTGTTCCTTGGGTCTCATCTGTGATCATGAGGACTACAGACAAGTGTGGCTGTTTCTGTAGGGCTAATCTCCCAACACCAGTGCTGTGACCTTACTTTGTCCTTCAGTCAGGTACTGACCTAGTGAAAATAGCAGGAATTATATTTATGTTCAGATGTTTTCTGTTCCCAAACTGAAATGACTTTAAGTGGTTCCATAAGAGGAAGCCTGGGATGAAGTAGTGAGGACCATGACTTTTCAGAAGGGCTGGAACTTTACCTTTTGGTGGGTAGAACCTAAAGAAAAGTTCACAGAATCACAGAATTAACCAGGTTGGAAAAGACCTTTGAGATTATTGAGTCCAACCTAAATGTGTTGTTGTACATGGGTTTAGGAGAGGCAGTTTCTGCCTGGCCAGCCTGATCTCCTTTTATGATCAGGTTACCTGCTTGGTGAGTGCAGGGCAGGCTGTGGATGTAGTCTACCTGGACTTCAGCAAAGCCTTTGACACAATCTGCCACAAGAAGCTCCTGGCAAAGCTGGCAGCTCCTGGCTTGGACAGATTCACTCTGATGTAGGTCAAGAACTGGCTGAAGGACCAGGCCCAGAGAGTGGTGGTGAATGGTGCCACATCCAGTTGGCAGCTGTCACCAGTGGCGTGCCCCAGGGATCAGTGCTGGGCCCAGTCCTGTTCAACGTCTTTATTGATGATCTGGCCCAGGGGATTGAGTCCAGCATCAGTGAGTTTGCAGATAACACCAAGTTAGGAGCAGGAGTGGATCTGTTGGAGGGTAGGAGGGCTCTGCAGAGGGACCTGGGCAGGCTGGATGGGTGGGCAGAGGCCAATGGGATGAGATTGAACAAGGCTAAGTGCAGGGTTCTACACTTTGGCCACAACAACCCCAAGCAGTGCTACAGGCTGGGGACAGAGTGGCTGGAGAGCAGCCAGGCAGAGAGGGACCTGGGGGTGCTGGGAGAGAGTAGCTGAAGATGAGGCAGCAGTGTGCCCAGGTGGGCAGCAGAGCCAATGGCATCCTGGCCTGGATCAGGAGCAGTGTGGCCAGCAGGAGCAGGGAGGTTCTTCTGCCCCTGTGCTCAGCACTGCTCAGGCCACAGCTTGAGTGCTGTGTCCAGTTCTGGGCCCCTCAATTCAAGAGAGATGTTGAGGTGCTGGAAGGTGTCCAGAGAAGGGCAGCAAGGCTGGGGAGGGGCCTGGAGCACAGCCCTGTGAGGAGAGGCTGAGGGAGCTGGGGGTGTGCAGCCTGCAGAAGAGGAGGCTCAGGGCAGACCTCATTGCTCTCTACAGCTACCTGAAGGGAGGTTGTAGCCAGGTGGGGTTGGGCTCTGCTGCCAGGTACCCAGGGACAGAACAAGAGGACACAGCCTCAAGTTGTGCCAGGGGAGGTCTAGGCTGGATGTTAGGAGGAAGTTCTTGGCAGAGAGAGTGATTGGCATTGGAATGGGCTGCCCAGGCAGGTAGTGGAGTCGCCATCCCTGGAGGTGTTCAAGCAAAGCCTGGCTGGGGCACTTAGTGCCATGGTCTGGTTGATTGGCTAGGGCTGGGTGCTAGGTTGGGCTGGGTGAGCTTGGAGGTCTCTTCCAACCTGCTTGATTCTATGATTCTAAGGTGATTGGTGGCAGACAGAACATTGGAACAGAGAAGGTGCTTGGGTTTGTTGTTCCCAAATATAAGGAGTGATGTGGAACACTACAGGCTACCCTGCTCCTGCTGAGAAAGCTTTAAGGAGCTTCAAATGTAAAGGGAGCCTTCCCACCACCAGACAGTTAGCAGCTCTCTTTGTTGTTGTTGTTGTTTTTTTGTTTGTTTGTTTTCCACAGGTTAGGGCAAAGATTTCTGAAGTAGAGCAGCAGATCAAACAAAGAGGCCGTGCTGTGGAGGTTGGGTGGTCTTTTGACAAGTGCCAGGAATCAACTGCAGGGAAGACAACTCCAACTGAAACAAAGGTGGGGGGCTTAAGGTTTGCATCTGCTCTGCTTCTTTCCTTCTAATCTTGTGGTACCAGAACTCATCCTGGTAACAGATTGGACAGATGGATGTGATCACAGGATGTCAGGGATTGGAAGGGACCCAAAGAGATCATCCAGTCCAACCCCCCTGCCAGAGCAGAACCAGACAATCTAGCTCAGGGCACACAGCAACACATCCAGACAGGCCTTGAAAGGGTTCAGAGAAGGAGACTTCACAACCTCTCTGGGCAGCCTGTGCCAGTGCTCTGGGACCCTTCCAGGCAAGAAGTTGCCCCTTGCGTTGAGCAGGAACCTCATGTGCTGCAGCTTTCATCCATTGCTCCTTGTCCACTTGGATGCCAGTGCCAAGTGGCATCCCTC
>WBNM01043223.1:0-12801 GCA_013399055.1 Ramphastos sulfuratus
TATCACTACTTGACACCCTGAAATGTCCCTCAGCTTTTCTGTAGGCCTTCTTCAGATACTGGAAGGCCACAATAAGGTCTCCTTGGAGCCTTCTCCTCTCCAGACTGAACAGCCCCAACTCTCTCAGTCTGACCTCATAGGAGTCTGATGACCCTTGTGGCCCTTCTTGGACACGTTCCAGCATGCCCATATCCTTTTGGTAATAGAGGCTTCAGAACTGGACACAGTACTTAAGGTGGGATCTCACCAGGGTGAAGTAGAGAGGGAGAATCATCTCTCCTGACCTGTTGGCCACTCTTCTGTGGATGCAGCCCAGGATACAGTTGGCTTTCTGGGCTGCAAATGCACACTGGTGGCTCCTGTTGAGCTTCTTGTCCACCAGTACCCCCAAGTCCCTTTCCTCGTGACTGCTCTCAAGCCAGTCACTGCCCAGCCTATATCAGTGCTTGGGATTGCCCCAACCCAGATGCAGGACCCTGTGCTTGGTCTAGTTGATTCTCATGAGGCTCGCATGGGCCCACTTCTCCAGCCTGTCAAGGTCCCTCCAGATGGATCTCTTCCCTCCAAAGTGTCAGCTGCACCACACAGCTTGGTGTCGTCAGCAAACTTGCTGAGGGTTCACTCAATACCACTGTCCATGTCACTGATGAAGGTGTTAAACGAGACTGGTCCCAGTACTGATCTGTGAGGGACTCCACTTGTCACTGGCCTCCACTTGGACATGGACCCATTGAAAGCCACTCTTTGGATGTGGCCATCAAGCCACACTGAGTTCTTCATCCATTAAACCCATATTTTGCCAGCTTAGAGACCAGGATGTCATGTGGGACAATGTCAAAGGTTTTGCTTAGGTCCAGGTAAATGATGTCAGTTGCTATCCCTTGTCTATTAATTTTGGAAACTTTCCATAGAAGGCCACCAGGTTTGTCAGGCACAACTTGCCCTTGGTGAAGCCATGTTGATTATATCCAATCACCCCTTTGTTATTATTCTGCCTCAACAGTGCCTCCAGGAGGATATGCTCCATGATGTTACTGGGCACAGAGTTGAGACTGACTGGCCTAATGTTCTCTATATCATCTTTCTTTCCATTTTTGAAAAAGGGTCATTTTTTTTTTTCATTAACCATTTTGTCTCCCTCATCTGTAATGTAGCTCTAATTATAGAAGTTAAAGGTGAAGAAACAATTAGAAATGTAGAAGAATGCATCCAACTTAATTTTACATAAATCTAAATCACAAACCTAGACCAATAAGACAGTTTTGGCTCCAGAGTGATATGCAATACTCTAGCCTGGCTCAAAGGTTTATGGATATGCAACCTTAAGCCTGTAGCTGATCAGGAACTGAAAAATAATTTGGAATAAGTAGTTTTGCTTGCCAGTTTTACTTCTTTCTTACAAAGGATCTGTCTTTGCAAGACAGTGGTCCCTGGCTGATACAGAAACAGAAAATGAAATATATGAAATATTGCAAACACTCTGACTAAAAAACACAGTACATTACTTGGCAACTCTATACATAAATAAAAAGTTTGACAATCATGTTTTTAATAAGACACAGTCTTTTGCTGAATGTTGCAGTAGGACCACTGTAATAATTCATGCATAAGCTGACTAGGGAGAGACTGCCAGACTCCAGGTCAAATAGCCCTGAGGAAAGCCCCAGCAGCAAGGAAGATGGAGGCTTAGTACATTAGGCAAAAGATTTGAGAGATCTGGCATATCAAGAGCACATAGTTTAGAAATAGGTCCAAGAAGCTTGAGGCATGTGCATCCTGTTACAACTACAGACTGGCAGCTTCAGCTCAGGTAATGGGACAGATCTTGTTACTGCTCCTTTGCTTTCAGCCAGAGCTAACTGAGCTCGTGTAGTTTCAGCTGAGGTTTCAGCAGCCAAAGGTTTGGTGATGTTAGACTAAGTGGAGTAGTTATGTAGTGCTTGTTTTAGGAGAAGGAGAGAGCTTCTAGCTGACTGAGAATAGATTTTGAGGGCTAGAGCACTTCAATGTTTCAACCAGTTGCAAAATGAATGCAATGTGTACGTGTCATACACATTGAAAAGGAGACTTAGATAAGCTTGAGGGTCTAGTAGTGCATTATAACCCAAAATAAAATAATACTAGGATTTTTTTGTTTGTTTATTTGGGCTTTTATTTTCCCCTTCCCAAAACAGATGTGCACTGTGCATATGTTTTGGGCATGATAAATGAAAAAAAAATCTATAAGAATTAGCAGAAACCAAGAGCTAGGTGAGGAAGTACTGAAGCTCCCGAGTAATGTTTCCAAGCCATAACCACCACACTGAAAGAGTCACCAGATATTTCTGGAATTCATAAACATCTCCTGTCTTGGTAACAGCATGTTATAGCAAATGATGCAAATAAATAAAGCAAGACTAACTTCAACAGCAGGGAAAATAAGAGAGAGAACACAGCTTTTAATCTTATCAGGGCATTCAACTGTGGAAAGGGGGAAGTGTGCTGGGTTGTACTCCCAGCATTTTATTTCAGAGATTTTTTGTCAATAATTGTTTAATATGACATGCATTCCGCAAGTCCTCTAGAAACTCCTTAAAGAAAAAAAAAAAGTTTGTTCTAGGAATACAAATAACTTTTTAGACCTAGGAGTTGTTTATGTCTTACCTTAAATTTGAAGGACTGGGTTGAAGATTTCTTTCCTTAATATTTCTTAAGGTATTTCTTATCCATATACTGAGGTCTTGATGAATGTTTCCTACAGCACTTCTACTACATGCACCTTCCCTTCTGAAACAATACTGTGTGATGTGTTTGTGTCATGTTAAGCCTAAGATAATCAGATAAATTTCTCAATCATTCATAGAGGTTTTGCTAAAAAATCCAAACTCTCAAAACAGTTCTTTGAATTGTCCTGGCTGCAGAAAGTCCAACTTCTTTCTCAGTGTCTAACGTAAGGTTTCTTCTATTGGCTTAGTTCAAGGTACTGTATTTCATCTGAATATTGTAGTGAAAAGCTAAACACTTAGATTTTGTTTGAGATCTTATTCTATGTGCCAGAAATGTAACTGTTAAAGTTTCAGTTTTCTAGATCTTACAGATGCGACAGATCTTTACCAGAATATTACCTTTTGTCTACTGGAGTCCAAGTTTCCCCTCTACAAATTGAAACAGTAGTTTTGTTTCTCCTATCACATTTAGAGTTATTGAAGCCCTCCCTTCATGAATGAAATCTTGGCTCTGTCAGAGTCAATGTCAAAACTCACATTGACTCCAATATAACTAGTTTTTATCTAATATTTAGGATGCCCTTATTGCTGCCCAGTGTGAAAACTGTGACAAAACCTGAGTGTTCTGCACATGCTGTAAAATATAGCCTTGTGCACTCCCTCTGCATCTCTCTGTGTGTCACTTGTTTTTGCCCATTTCCCTCCCCACACACAGGTATTTAATACGGCTATAATTTTCTGGATGATTTTCATCCCTTGTTTTAATATTGCAACCATATTTGCTGGCTTCCTGCCTGGACTCTTGGACTCATCTGACAGTGTGTTTTCTTTTGTTATTCAGCTATTTTACTGTCCTCTAAGATTTTGTTTCATATCCCTTCCTGTATTCTTTAAAACTTCGCCCTTGACCTCTCTGTTTCTTTGACAAAGCTCTAAACCAAAAACTTCTTGGATTAATGTGGTTTGCATTTCCAGCTGTACCGTGTCTCATTTGAAAGTTTTTCTTTGCATTTGCAATATCTTTATCTGCTCTGAAGCATAATAGAGTTTCAATTTGTATAATTTTTTTTAAACATCAAGCAGTCAGTTCAAAGCCTTTTATAAGATGGGAAAAGATGAATCTATATCTGAATAGTTGGTGCAAATCGAAGTTTTCAGGCTAAACTTAAATTGAGATAGTGTAAGGGGAGTCTACATAATATCATGTTTCTTTCTTTGCTCCCAGTTCTCCCTACTTGTTTATTTCCTATTAAATATAATACTAAGTGATCTTCCCATTCTTCTGCACCTTTTCTTGTTGCTAATTGCTGCACATATTTGTGAGAAGCTTGGTTTTTTTTTGTTTGTTTTTTCTTATAGACTTTCACACATATGTTTTCGAGTCTTTTTTTTTTTTTAATGACTTGACTGTTATTTTTAGGAATGGGCTAAAATGAAACTTCATCAGATGGTTGCCTGGATGCACAAGTTCAGCATCACATGTAAATCTCCAGGGCAGCTTCATTCTCTGGCAGAAATTCATCCACTATTCAATCTGAGCAATGTCGATTCACCACAAATTGTACCTCATTTCTTGAAAGTGATTTGCCAATAATAGACAGTGTCTGGAAAATTAGAGAAGACCTTTTTCTTCTTTTTTTCTTTATTTTTTTTCCTTTTTCTTTTATTTTCCTGCTAAACTGTGGTTATCAGATGCAACCAGGGTTTGTAGTTCTGGCTTGAAGCTGCAGTTTGATTTGTCTAATGTCATGATGAAAGGCATTATTAAAGCTTGACAAGGGCAGAGAGTTGTAGAAAACACTTTGATTCTGTAACTCAAAGACTTTCATGGACATGCTATGTCACTGTAGGACTTGTGATTATATCTTTGTAATGTAACATTATTGTACTGGAACTCTCAGTGACTATTTTCCCAGAGTATTACATTCCATTATAAGGAATCCTCTTTATTGACATTCCTATATCAGGATTATGCAGGAAAACTAATGAATACTCAGGAATTAGTCATTACCGTAGCTATTGATTGAGGTCTGGCAGAGGAAGAAGTAAGAAAATGTCCACCATTTATTACTCTAGTGGAGTTGACAAGGCATCTCTTTACTCAGATAAAAGTGCAAGTTAAAAAAAAAAAAAAAAAGTATTAACAGATTGTAACAGAAACAAGTCATTATTTATTTTTTAAAACACAAACCTCCCATTTCCCAGCCTCTAGTTTGCTTTTTTGATAAGATACTCCAGTGAACTTCTGGCTACAATGGCCGATACACATGGTCCGAAGAACACTGAAGTCAGTGGCAGTGTTACATGCCTCATTCTGTCTTTAGGAACTGTATGCCAGTCTTCTGACCTGAAGGCAGTCAACATAGTGACTGTGAAATTGACACTAAAAGATATTTAAACTAAAGAACAAAGCTATCTATTATGCTGTTCCATGAATTGTTATTGTTTTAAAGGAAGCATGGTGCATTTCCCCAATGCTTATTCAGAGATATCTGCTTGTCCCTGATTTGCATTCAAAGGAAAGAATTTACCTGCTACTTTAGTGCAAACTTCTGAGGGATCAAATGGAAAATATTTGCTTTAATAAACATTAGAAAATTACCTTAAACCCTTACTGCTTGGTTCCATTTGTCTGTGACTGAACAGCTACTGCAATTATATCTCACTTTGCTTTAACATCGTACCTGCCAATGAATGAAAAGTATTACTAGATTGGATTTCTCTCAAAATCACTCCTGAAAAGTTCTGTGATTACCTGTCTCCTCTTCTCAATATGTCATTAGAGGACAGAATGAAGGACAGAAATACTGTTGGAAAGTAGATATAGTGAGAGCCACTTGTTTAATCACTGACCTTCCAGTTAGAACATTGACAAACACACATTTCCAAAGATCTGTAAGCCACATCTTCACTCACTTTCTCTTTAGTCTGTTTCAGTGTAGTATACTGCGTGTCAAGCTATTTTACTTGGAGTACTTAATAGATTTGACTCTGTTTCCAACCTAAAGCTGCCTCTTCTGGAATAACATTTACAGTTCTTTCCAATCAAGCAATATTGATTTCAGGTTTTTTTAAGTGCTGTAGCTGTATTCAGCTATAGCTCTTCTCTGCTGAATGTGGTCTGACTCTTTCTTTAAAGAGGCTGGCTCATTCTACTCTTCATCAAAGGAACTGTTCTCAGCTCTTCTTTTCCTCCTGATAGAGTTGGCTTCCGCTCCTCTTCCTACTGCCAGCACTACTGGCCTACTTTGCTATGCTCTGATGGAACTATCCTACCCTACTTGGCTGCAGTTGGCCTATTCTACTCAACTCAGATTAAGCTTTCCAGCTCTGCTCTTTTTTTTGCTCTAATATGACCATTCTCCTGTAATCCTCTATGCTTTCCTATAATCAGTCTACTTGTCATTTGCAGAAAGCTATCTTCATAATCAGATTCCCTCAGTATGGAATTAAATCCAGGTATTTGCTAATGAACAGTAAGACTCATAGCAGCTTTTTCCTAGAACGTTTTTGATAGGAAAGCTATACTGTGTGTCTGTCTTATGTTCTGTAAGAAATATACAATTCCACAGGAATGTGAAATGATCTGTGTAAAAGTATATCAGTATAAAGCTGTGAACAGTCCTCACACATGTCTTGGGAGCCAGACAGAAATGGATCCATGTAAATTCTAGTTAAGGGCTTATTATTACAAAAGGACATATTACAGAGGCATAAAGGGATCCCATTGGTGTTATTAAAAACTACCTGACTAAATCCTTCATGGAGTGTATAAATAGCAGTGCACCTGCCCTGAAGGCTGTACAGAAAACTTTCCAAAATGTCTATAGATTTAGGTTAATAGCAAGTCTAATCCCACAAGCTTCTAGGTATCTAGCTGCTATTTTTGTGTTAAATGTGAAAGAATATTAAATATCCTTTTGTATGTTGCTGTTGGCATGTCCTACCCACAACTGTTCTGCAATTTATTATGCTTCTGCTTGGTGTAATCACTGCTTAAAATGCGTCAGCTTTTTTTCTTCTTCACAGTAATTACAATAATAATAATAATTGAAAAATAGTCAAGAATTAAACAAATGAGAAAGTGCTATTAATTAATGAAACTCCTTTTGAAAATTTTGGCCTGTACTAATCTCTCTTTGTCTATGTATTCATGCCTTGTATTTCTTAATTCACCTACTCAGCATTATTAAAAACTATAAATTCATTACTCTGAATGTTTATTTTGACTGAAGCATCACCAGTTTTAACTAACATGCTTGTATGAATTGAAGCATGATAAAAAACGTTTGACTTCATGAATCTTTGGCTTCTGAATGACTGATGAAAATAGGAAGGATCTATAAAGCCGTGAATGTCTTCAAGGTAAAAGATACAAAAAGTTTTGTAGGAAATAATTGATAATTTTAAGATAGGTGAAAAAAAAACTATAAATCTGTCTCCTTTATGAAGTCTTTTCTGTGAAATATGAAATGGAATAGGCTGTAAAATACGTGCTTACCAGCAGGAGATTCAATCAACAACTTTAAACAAGATATTTACAGATGAAAACAGAAGACAATGTTACAGATAAGCAACTCAGAAATTGCATTTATTTATTTATATTTTTAAATATAATGTATATAATTTATTTATATTTTTATTCTTTTGCTTATTCTCACAAACTATTATAACACTATACACACTTAATTTCTTCTGCTAGAAATGAAAATATTTAGTGCAGCAGCTTTTCTCAATGGACTTGCAGGACTGTTTAGAATCTGTATATACGATGTATTGCACATCTTAAAACCATAAAAAACATGTTGGGGACTGTAAGGAATAATAAAATATTAATTTGATGTCAAAAATTAAGTGGCTTAAAGAAAGAAGCTGTTGCTTATCCCATGAGTGGCATTTAAGACATTGATGTCTGTTTTCGAATGTGTCTATTCTTAGCCAAAGTAATTACATGTAATGAGACCTAAGTAACTGACTTCAGTCAAACACCTCACTTATTTAACACCACCAATTTTCTCTCTGTAAAATCCTCATTATGAGAAAGGACATTTTGCTCTTTCTGGACTCTTCTAATTTTGCTAACATCATAAAAAAGCTTGTTTCATCCCTATGCAGAAAAAAAGACAGTCTTTTAACACATTAAGAAATACATGGAAAGAAGCACACAGAAAGTGCACATCTTCTGTATCATTTCTTAGTTCACTGAGAAAACAGAAATACCTAACTGATCATAAATAGGGAAACAAAGTTCTTTACAGTGAGAGTGGTGAGACACTGGAACAGGTTGCCCAAGAAGGTTGTGGCTGCTCCCTCCCTGGAGGGGTTCAAGGCCAGGTTGGATGAGGCCTTGAGTAACCTGTACTAGTGGGAGGTGTCCCTGCCTATGGCAGAGGGTTGGAACTAGATGACCTTTGAGGTCCCTTCCAAACTTATCATTCTATGATTCTATGAATAAATTAATTATATGTTTGCTAAAATAAATTAATTATTCTGATGCTTTGCTGCTTCAAGAGGATTCATTCAATTTATAGTGCCTAAGGACCCAGACTACAGTTTAGTAGTGGTATCAGAACAGCTTGAGCTGGAAAGGACCTTAAGTTCGCCTCATTACAAACCCCCTGCCATGAGCAGGGACACCTCCCACTAGATCAGGTTGCTCAAAGCCTAATCCGGCCTGGTTTTAAACACTTCCAAGGATGAATTGACCACAGCTTCTCTGGGCAACCACTTCTGGTGTCTCACCACTCTCATAATAAAGAGCTTCTTCCTAAAGTCTAATCTGAGTCTACCCTGCTCTAGTTTAAAACTGTTGCCTCTTGTCCTATCACCACAGGCTC
The DNA here is from genome assembly GCA_013399055.1 of Ramphastos sulfuratus. Classification (NCBI taxonomy): domain Eukaryota; kingdom Metazoa; phylum Chordata; class Aves; order Piciformes; family Ramphastidae; genus Ramphastos; species Ramphastos sulfuratus. Next base: position 8,543 of record WBNM01043223.1, read on the forward strand.
TTATAAATTGTGTACATTGTGTAACCACACTTCAGTAAGAAATCTGGGAATGCACTTTGCTGTTGGAGACTGACAGTGCTAGTCATACTAATATGATCAAAATATCAATTTACTCAAGGAATACTGCATCTTAAACTGTCTTGCAGTTAGCAAAAGGTGTTGACTGTGATTTCTAATAACAATTAAAAGTAATCACAAAACATTGTAATAATTAATTTCATTCATAGAATCATAGAATGGTAAGGTTGGAAGGGACCTCAAGGATCATCTAGTTCCAACTCCCTGCCATGGGCAGGGACACCTCCCACTAGTACAGGTTACTCAAGGCCTCGTCCAACCTGGCCTTGAACACCTCCAGAGAGTGAGCAGCCACAACCTCCCTGGGCAACCTGTTTCAGTGTCTCACCACCCTCTGTCGTGGTAGGCCTAAAAAGGCCAAATGGGCTTGTACATGTCCTGGCTTGCCCAGGCGTGCTCCCCTGCTCCCGCTCCTTNCCAAACCGTGCATTTTTGAACCATGTGTACAAGTTTCGTGTTGAGATTTAATGTTAATAAACAGTTTTTATAGTTATTAATGATCTCTGCCTGGATATCAAAATTGATATCATTATTGATTGTGAATCATTTCATTACACCCTCACTGTAAAGAACTTCCTCCTAACATCCAGTCTAAATCTTCCATCTGCCAGTTTAAACCCATTGCCCCTCATCCTGTCATTGCAAGACCTTGTAAATAGTCCCTCTCCAGCCTTCCTGTAGGCCCCCTTCAGATACCGGAAGGCTACTCTATGGTCCCCTCAAAGCCTTCTCTTCTCCAGGCTGAAGAGCCCCAACTCTTGTAGCCTGTCCTCATAGGAGAGCTGCTCCAGCCCTCTGATCATCTTTGTGGCCCTCCTCTGAGCCCGCTCTGACACTTCCATGTCCTTCCTGTGCTGAGGGCTCCAGAACTGTACACAGTATTCAGTATAAAAAGAAAACAATAAAGGAAAAAATTACTTCCAGAGATACTTTTGTAGTGGTTACAGGCAGCAATTGCAACTTCTCATTTTGTCCTTTGATTAATAACATTCAGAGTAAATCAGAGAAAATATTAACTCTGTGAGGGAAATTTTTAGATAGCCTATTTTGAACACCTATTCCTTACCACACCTATCTTCTTCCTCTTTCTGTTGACATATTCTTCAAAGCAAAGCAAAATGCTGAATATGTCCTAAGGAAGCATCAGACAGTCTAAAGATTTTGAGCAACTAATGTCAAAGCATTGGGAAAAGGGCAGAAGGTTGGAGAAGAGTCAGGAAAGCAGAGAGAGACTGTGGCAGCATGGAGGTGAGCAGGAAAGGGTCTATTTCACAGCACAGAGAGGTGCAAAGAGCAGGAGCCACCAAACTTGACCCAAGACTGTAAATCTTTTGAGATATTCTGGTCAAATCATTCTTCTTATCTCTTGAAGTTAATGATCAGAAGAATAAAATGAAACTGTGACCTGTGGTCCTGAGGAAAGTAAGAGGAAAAAAAGGATGAACATTTGAATTGTGCAAGCCCCAGGACTCTTCCAAGGACAGAACAGCTGGATGTATTTTTTGCTGACTCATGTGGTTGGTATGTATGCCTTAGCAGACTTCACCATTCTCACAATTAGTATTATAATTATTTTTAGACAGGCATTTGACCTCTGAATGCAGATGTGCTTCACAAGGTTGTGCATCTACATAAAGTATTTCAAAAGAAATGAATAGAATCGTTTTGTTTAGCTTTTATGGTTTAGACTGCTTTGTTGCTGTGCATCTGGTATTTCCTTTGTCAGATGATTATAGTAGGTCTCATCCAGTTTAGAAAATGAGGTTTATTTTCTTTTTCAGGAAAGAGGTGACAAGTGCTATTTTACTATTTCCAAGCAGCTTCAGTATTAAGTAATCCTTTCATGTATCAGTTCGGAGAAGGAAGGTTAAAGATTTGAGTTACTACATCTGAAGTTCTGTCCATTCACAGGTAGATGTGACTGCCAACAGCAGAAAAGGGAGAAGAGTGGATCTCAATTAAGCTTATACATCTTCCTATAGGCTACTATAAGGTCTCCTCGAAACCTCCTCTTCTCCAGGCTGAAGAGCCCCAACTCTCTCAGCCTGTCCTTATAGGAGAGCTGCTCCAGCCCTCTGATGCCGATAGATACGCATATGAGATTTAGTGTTTGTATTGTGAGTGTGTGAGCTTGTACATATATTTAGTCTTTTTTGTGGTGGGTTTGGGTTTGGGATTTTTTGACATTGAAATATTTCATTTAAACGGTCATAGTGCAAAGTATGAAAAGTTGAGAAATGCTGAAATCTTTGAGGCATTTTTGGATCTTTAAAGACACCTAGTGGTTACCTGGCTTTTGTAGCAGAAGGCATTTGACTCTGTTCTTTATTTAGACCAATCTGGTTAATTTGATTCGTATTCCTTTTATGACCCACAATACACTAAATAACATACCTTCAAGTATTAACTGTAAGTGCATTCTATCAAGCTCATTATTTCCAGGAGACTTCAACCTTTTATTAGATCACACAGGAAAGATAAGATGTGTGACTAACACATATGGCAGACCATACAACAAGGTATTTCATTGAGCTACATGTTAGAGTCCTCTCTGCTCAGTGTTACATGGAAGTTTCCTGGACCATTTTGTCTTGTAAAACCATTTTTAATTTAGTTTTTTAATTTAGTAATTTTAGTTTTTTAATTTAGTAATTTAATTTAAAAAAAATTAAACCTGAGTGTTCTTAAATTCACTTACCAAAAAAACTTTTTTGCTTTTTAAAAATTGTTATTGTAAACAGAATATTTTGAAACAAGATCTGTTTAAACTAGACAGAGCTATTATTATCAGACTGTATTCTACAGACTTTTTTTTTTGAAAGCAAATCGTGACAAAATTAGAACTGATCTTGTACTATTTTGACAAAGCTGAGGAACGTGAGTCCAGACAAATTTCTCTGAGCAGGATTACTAATAATTAACGGAAACTTTTGGAGTTCCCATCACAGAAGCATATGAACTGCTTAGGAAGTCATAAAAAGAGATGAAATACATGCATTCCATCATTCAATATGTGGAACAAGCAATCTGATACTGTTTGTTTGCCGAGAAACTCAGTTCTCAGGTTTTGAGAAAGTCAAACTCTGTGGCAGGACTAAATTGATATGCCTGGCTGTGGAGCGATGAGCTTTGACTGACACAGCATGAGTCCAAATGGTGTTCCCATGCACAGCAAAAGGAATATTCTTGAAATTTCCCTTCTCATAGAGAATGGAGAGGAGTAAGACGCAGCATATGTTACACATTTAGAAGAAAAATTTCTCACTGAAGTGCATAAAAGAACCATTAGGGTGTGAGGGTTTTGTTTGTTTGTTTGTTTTTAATTTAAAACTCACTTATGTGGGGTGAAGTGATATTGTGGCAGTCAAAGTCACTGTTGCTAAGTGCTTGGTAGCCCCAACCGCATGAGAGACCAGAGGCAGAAGCTTCACACTGACCCAGCAGTCTGGCTTAGAAGCAAAAACATTTCTCAGGAATTTACAGTCTGGCACTTCCTACTTGTGTGTACCAGCCTGCTCAGTATCCAAGCTCCCTGCAAGCTCCTTTGCACTTTGGGATTCACAGTAAGCATACTGAAAGCAGTTGAAAAATTCTCATTGATCTTAGGGCCCTTTCAGACAGACCTTCTGTGAGTGCAAATGCACCACACACCAAGTTAGAGATGTTAATGTGAGTTTGACATACAGTGAGGTTGTTAATGAAGTTGTAGATAAACAATTTAAATGTGGAGCAACAACTTCTCGGTGAGTGAGATGAAATGGGGACATGTGAGGCACAGCAACATATTTTAGTAATTCGTTTATATGAAAGCAAACAAATTGCTATGAGTTTTAGCAATTATCATCAATTTACTAGCAATTATTAACAATTTCTTTCCATATTGGATGGAGGGATTAAAATTATTTTATATATTTACTTGTTCTTTGTTATTATTTTATACCTCTGAGGTAATTAGCAGAGACACAGATGACAGAAAATGAAAATGCCCATTGGCCTTAACAGCTTTTAGAAGTATTGATGTGCAGTGGCTCATTCACCAAAGGGAAGATTTGGATGCATCAGAAAGAACATGGAATAAGCTGGATGATTTGGGGGTATTTTAATATCCTACAAAGAGAAATCCATCTAACTGTGATGCCTAAATTACTTTATTTTTGCCCTTTTTAAAGAAAAAAAAAAAA